>JAVTVY010028309.1:0-101995 GCA_036873755.1 Hanleya hanleyi
ATGAACAGATCGGCGTGCAGTCGTCCCATCATATCGACGGACTTGCTTTCGGCTGTCATTTTTTTGCGTGTGACGAATCCACTATTTTGACCGAGTAGGTTGTCATGGTATCCGGGCATATCCCTGAAGTACAGCGCAGATTGTAAGTGTGTTGTTTTGGCATCAGTGCCGTACGACAACAGCGTCTCCAGGTAGGCTCGGTACGGGTACGTATTGGTGGACGTACTGATCAGTCTATCGTTCAGACTTATATCTACCTGTTGGAACAAGGAGTGCAGCCACAGATTCACCGGGCCTACTGCCAATTTGTCCTCTAGGTTCGTCCCGTCCTTGTTCGTTATTTTGGCTTTGACGTACAAGTAGGTGTGAGCTAAATCCAGGTAGGCCGTATCTTTGTTTTCAATGGTAAATTCCACGGGACCCATCCCCGTCAGGCTAGCCAGGGGTCGATGTTCTACCCAACGTCCTTCAGCTACACTGGTTTGGGTGGGTGGAACAGTCCACAAATCCAATTCACTGTTGGTAGAGGACATGACTCGGAGTGAATGAATGCCATTATGCGAAGATGTCTCTCCTATTACGTCTCTTCTTTTTTTTCTTGTCCGGGGAGCTCTTCTTCTTCTTCCTCTGGGATGTGCGTCGTCCGTGGGTTGGACGTTGAATGAATCTGGGCTGTGTCGGTCTTTGTCTTTTAAGGGCTTTGGCGATCAATACACTTCCGGCTTCTTTAGCCCGTCGTTGGAAGGCTTGTCGGGGTGCTGTGCCTTCCATCACATCACCGGCCACGCGCAATCCACTGCGTACCGCTTGTTTTCCCACCGCTTTCACACCCCGTGTCACCATGGGTAAAAATGTTTTCACAATGCTGCCCAGTATGTTTCCCAAGCCGTGACCTCGTTGCATGCGTGCCCCGCTAAACATGGGCATGCCTCCTCCCGTTTGTTTCTTGTAGTAGTCGGCATAGCTGGGTGTATGGCACTGGTAAGGCACGTACATATTATACGAAGTGAGGAGAGCGGGTTTGTTGGAAAGCAAGTGTCAGCACCACTTTTCCTCGTTCGAATGGGATCGGACGTCCCGGGTCATCTCTTATATCCACCGTGATCGTGTCGATATCGGTATGGCGTACGGGCAGGAACATGATAGGGTTGAAACTGTGGGTGGCTTGTTCGCCATACGTCTTGCTAATGGGCACCACCCGTAACAGAGGTGTGTTCATATCACCCACAATATGGCTGTCCACGGCATCCGAGTAGACGTACAGTCCGTACATACCTACTTTCATATCCATCAAATGTGTACCGTTGACAATGGTGGAACCCTTTATCACGTTGTAAGGTATCCTTAACATTTGCATTAGTGTAGGACTGAGTTTCATGTTCACGTTTTCGGTGAGCGCGATAGAGCTCTTGTCGTTGTGTACGTTGACATCGAAGATCACGTTTCTCTGGAAGCGCAAGGCTTTCACGGTGGTTACATCTGCTGCGCTCTGTTTTAGAATCTTGTACTGCATCAAGTCCGTCAGACCCCGTATGAACTTCTGCGGCGTATCGTATTGGCGTTGGGGAAGAGTCAGTCTGTAGATTCTATCTTCGTAGGTCACTTCGTACCATACGTCGCCGTCTTGTACGTTATACCATGAGTAAGGGTATTGAATATCTACCAGTCCACATTCCCATCGTCCAGGTAAATGTAACGGTTGAGGTAATTGAGTGACATACTTGGTCAAGGTGTTGTCAGGAAACACATCGAGTGAACTATTACTGGGCAACGTCAGGTAAAACATGACGACTGAGTGGTTCTGGCTTCTGCACCGGGTTTTTATAGGGATTCCCAGACCTTGGGTGCTTTACCGGGGCGTTGTGATCGTCGCGGTGACTTAGCTCGGTTAGGTTTCCCACGTCGTTGTTGTGGTGTTTTGGGCGATGACATGGGAGCCCAAGAGGTGGGGGGGTGGTGGTGGTTGATGTCGGGTGTTCGTCGATTGCTGCATAAAGGCCCAACGGTTAGGATTCCCTACCAATTCTTGAGGGATGTGCGAGTCTTTTAAGCCCTGAGCAAAGACTTCCCAGCCCGGTGGATTAGAGTGTTTGCGAGAACGCACCATATCGTTGATCAAATCGGTCATATGAGACCCCGGTACCACTTGGTTTCGAATCAGTAATTTTCCTTCCGCATTCCAACTCATATCGGCATGCTGTTTCACCCGGTCCAACAATAAACGGGCCTTGGTCTTGTAGGCTTTAGGCACACTGCTCAACACTTCTTCTTCCAGCTGAGGTGAGGGTAGTGATGGAGGTGTGGTGGTGGGTGGTAGTGGTGGCGTACTACTTCCGCCCCCTCCTCTATATTGATCCATAAACGTCTGGTACTGGTTCAGCGTATGATGGTAGAGTTGAATTTTCTCGTGATCGGGCAGTGGACGTTGCAGTATATTATTCATCTCTTCATCCAGAGACTGAACTTTTTGCACGGTGGCCGGGACGGGATAGGGAGATTGCAAACTCTGTAACAGTCGAGGTTCGACCAGCATCATTTTTTTCGTATGCTCCATGTTTTAGCGTCCTCCCAAGATGGAACCGAGTAACGGACCTAGTACAGTAGCGGCTAAGGGCGCCAGGAGTGCGCCGAGAAATCCACCGCGCTGTAACACCTGTTTCTTCTGCTTGACACTACCCGTTTTCTTGACCAATGTTCGGAGACCCGCCTTGTGCCGTTGCAATTTTCCTTTCTGCAGAGGACTGAGGGGGACATTGCCTTTTAACACATTATGGGCTACTTCACACAAACACCGTACCAAGTCCCGATCCGCGCCGCGCACCAGGGCCCGGCCCACTTCCGGGGGCGCGCTGCGTAAAACGCGCAATGCCGGCGCGTGCTTGCGTAGGCGTGCAGACATGTTGATAGAATGAGGGCTGGAGACCGTGGTCTTCTTCTTTTATCCTCTTCTCATTTGGGGGTGTACACCGTCTGTAGTTCACCGGGAAAAATCAGGGTACGCAATCGCAGGGGGGAGGGCGTGTCTTGTTTCAAGTCGATGAGGAGATACCCATGCGCAGGTTGGGTCGCATCTTCAAAGGCTTCTCGTACAAAGGCCGTGTTCTTAGGGTACATCTGTTGAGCTAGGTGAGTAATTTGTGACGCGTCTCTGGGGTTTTTGAATAACACCACATACTGAGCATTCAAACTAATGTTCCGGTGTTCTTTGTTTTTACTGAAAAGATTCTGTACGATGTAAATAATGCTCAACCGACGATGATGGCTGCCTTTGGTAAAGAGACGGGTGATTCGACTGTCCGTTTCCGTCATGAGATCGTCTACCACGACCAAGGTGTCTGGGGGTATATCTTCAGGCGGTAAGCCTTCCACTAAGGTGAGTCCTGGGACACGGGCCAGTGCCTCGTACGCGGGCTGCCAAGCGCCATAACACCACAGGATACGAGCTAGAGGCGGTGAAATCAGGGCGGACCCATGTTGGATGAGACGTTGAACAAAATGTGATTTTCCCGACCCGGTCGGTCCAGCGATGAGGCACGTGAATGGATGCTGCCATCGTGGGTCCATCGTTTCTTTAAGGGGATGATTTGACGTTTTAGAAGTCCACCTCCCAGTTGTCGGGGCTGGCGCAGGGGATAGTACTCGAAGGGAAACCGTTGTCGGGGTAAACGGTGTGATTCAGGGGGGTCCACTTCAAAACTGTTTAGCGGTGTCGTCGTAGTAGTAGCGGATGGAGTGGAAGGCTGGCTTCTCAGGGATGATGATGATGGAGGAGGATGATGTGCAGTAGTCGTAGTACGGATCGTCGTGGGCTGGATATAGCGGGGTAACGTGATGGCTGGAGTAGACGTAGGTGTCTGCGTTGAGACGTGCCGGACCCTTGACGTCTTGGCTGGTGTAGGCCGTGGGGTCGTGGTGGATGATGCAGAACGCAGGGTGTTGAAACAGGATATCACGTACGATAAATCGTAGAACACACCGGTAAATAACGTACCCAGAACCACGACTAGACACAACACAGTACCGACTTGTGCTTTTCGAGTTCGTAACAGTACGGGTAGACGTGTACTATCCATGGTACAAATCCTACACTGAAGGCGGGGGGTGATAGGCGTTATCATTTATAGACGTTTCATGTCACGGCCGGACACCCAGGAATTAAAGGAACGAGGCCAGCCTTGCCATTTGACGAAATGATAGGGAATCCCACGTCGACGTTCCGTTTTCAAAATCTTTTCCACCGTGTAGTAGTCTTTCGGTGTTTTCACTATGGGTTGTAATTCTGCCTCGTAAAACATGCCTTGCAGTCTCTCGCCTTGTAGATCTTCCAGTTGATAGACGTGGGGTTGTCGAGGTTTATGGCGCACGATGACAAAATGTTCGTCACTCCAGTTCGGTAAATATCCTTTCTCAAATTGGCCTTTCACTTTACTGATCCGCACCGTATCTCCCCGTTTGTAACGGGGTGCCGTCAATGGTGGACTGGAGGAGTACAGCGTAGCACGGACTTGATGTTCGTTCCGTTCTGTCACAGTACGGGGCGCTCGCTGGATACTGCGATGAAAGGCCCGATTGTAGCCTTGCACCAGTTGAGAGAGTACATCCAGGTAGCGTCGCGTGTTTTGAGCCGTAAAATATTTGTACATGCGTCCTTTGAAGGTGCGATTAAAGCGTTCCACTACCGATGCTTTCGTCTCATTGTACGTATGAAAAAAAAATACCTTCTTTTTCTTAAGAAAGGCTTGAAAGGGTCGGTTGAGAAATTCTGTGCCTTCATCTGTTTGTAAATAAAGAGGTTTGCGCCCCGTCTTGAAAATCTGCTGAAACGCTGCTATGAGATTCTCTCCTGTTTTGGTACGAACGGGCAGGACCCAGGCATATTTGGATAGAATATCGATACAGGTCAATATGTACCGGTGTCCATCATTTTGAGGTGCAAATCGACTCATGTCTACTAAATCCGCCTGCCATTGCGCGTCGATCCCTCCCACAATGACCCGGTTACGACGAAAATGACGTCGGACAGCTCGATGTAGACTGTAGGTGTCCTGAGTTTTTAACCAGTCTCGAACTTCACTTCGACTGATGCCTTGGGCCGCTCGAGTCAATGCCCCCACACCACTATAGGCAGCTGCACTCGTTGGATTGTAATACAAATCAGTTAATACTTGGTTAATCTCCTTTTTTCCCGACTGCCGCCGCCGCATCACGCACTTCGTTCGCCCCGTCCGTGTCAATCTCTTCCCGGGGTGATACTGAGTTCGCCCCCGTCACATGTGAGTCGATCTCGTCCCAGGGTGATACTGACCCTCTAGCCGCTCTGCATTCTTTACATATAGGCCTTTTTTTCCCGGCTGTAGGAGTATCTGGTTTACAGAAACAAAATTCTGCTAGTCTTTCATTCGGTTCAGCGAACGCCTCTTCTATAGCACGAACCCACGCTAATTGCTCAGGTGATCGATCGTCCGGTGACATTAACTGGTCGACAATAGGCATTATTTTCTTCAAGGCTTCCCACAGAGAGGGAGTTAGGCTGATACTGCGCGTATCTTTGTACCGGCCTACCCGTATACAGTGGGGTGGTAGGAAATACACGTACATGGCATTATCCAGGTGGACGAGCTCTCCGTTCAATTCTCCGCTCATTACCCGTTTAAACTTATTCCATCCATCACGCTCTAGTGTCACCGGATTCCATAGCATTTCAGCGGGGGTCCAGTAAATAGCTAGATCGTCTTTCGCCAGTTTGACTTTATCTGCATACACGTATAACCGCACACTCGGAGTAAGAGGCAAAATGGCTCGTAGTGGTAGCGACATGCTTGCTCTCTCAATGTCCAACGGTAAATGATACACACTCTGTCTCTTCCCCTCGTATTTATAGGACCTATTCTGTGAGAAGCGGGTGGTGTGCAGAGAATACTTTATCGACCACAGGCACTATTTGTTGCAAACCCGTCCACAGATCGGGATCCAGTGTTAATCCGCCTCGTTTGAGAGAGATCAATCGGGCAAAATAAGGGCCGCGAAAAATGTATACATCGTGATCCAGGTAAATGCTATCTCCATCCAAATCACCGAATAACACGCGTTTCAAGGTCGTCCAGCCTTCGGAAGATAATGTGACACGGGCGGGTTCAGGCGAGCACCAGCAGCGGGAATCATCATCAATGAGGTCGATGCAATCAGGGTATATTATTAGGGTACAATCCGAGGTGAGGGTACGAGTCATGATCGATTGGGTGTGCGGATAGAGTACATCGTCAACGTCGGTAATGACAGTTTTCAGCGCCGCCCATAATGCTGGCCAAAGCACAATACCGTTACCGCCACACTGCTCTAACCGGGGAAAAAATGAAACTTCTCTACTCCGCCGCAGGTACACATCCACACCGACAGGCATAAAATCGACTTCGGGTTCTTTGGCTTGTAACACACGTGTCAATTGCGTCCACCCGGCCAGGCTTAAAATTAATTTCACTTCGATCGGGTGCTCCTCGATAAGGTGTAATTCATGTTCATATACGATAAGAAGCACCTTAGACGTCACTTGAAAGAACGCGAGCTCTTTGCCCGGCGATGCCATACTGAAGAATGACAAAAATACTAGCCCGACAAAAATTTATATAGAGCGATTCAATTTTTTTCATTGTAAAAAAAAATACCCTGGGAAAAATAAATTAACACTGCAATTAATTTTTAAACGCTCCCCGAGTGCATCAATTAATAGTCTGGACTCATACGAAGATAAAAAATAAAAATTAGTGCATGGATAGACTAGAATATCACGTCCTGAACATTATCAGAACAATATATAGGGCTGTGAGAGAGTGAAACCCGAGTGTAGGGTTATTGACAGAATACCCGGTCGGCTTCTCTCAAGCGGAATGCATTATTGCGCGTTCATCATGCATTTGTGTGTATGCGTTTATTTACAGATTACCCGGCTGGCACTTTTCAAGCCGACTTCACTGCAAAATACTCGAATAATGAACAGGAGGACGCAACTCTGTTTTGACCTCAATATTCAAGCGGGACCGCGTAAAATGTGCTTTCTCACCGTAAATCCAGGCACTGTTTTCTTCATTTCTCTACAGTTCTCATGATCGAAACGAGCTGGAATTTTCAGGGCACGCGTATCCAGTAATAAGGGGTAGACTTGCTCTATTTTTAATCCAGAAAATGAATTTATTTTTAATGGACCGGGTTTTCTGTATTTTCGTGACGGCTCGAAAACCCACTAAAAAATTAAAAATCATGACGTAGACAAGGGCTAGACGGTTGAAATTTTTAATACGAGTGCCTGATTTATCTGAGATGAATTAGAACTAAAAATTCTACGGGGGACTGATCCTGATTGTAAAATGATACGCGTTTATAAATTCAAAAGAAACACACGCCAGAGTTTTATAGAATTTTCTATCTCCACATTTTCGATTGCTTTCGACGCCGTCCGCGCGTTGTCTATATATACTTGCCCCTCTGGAATAAATTTACTACAATACTTTTCAAGAATGTCAAGTACACAAGCCACGTCCGAGATGTCAAGAACACAAGCCACGGCCACCACCACCACTAGAGTGCCAATAAGAAACGGAAGAAGAAGACGAATGAACCGCTGGGTGGAGGGCGAGGATGAGTCGGATATACCATACCTCACAAGAGCCCAAGAAAGACGGATGAAGAGGGAAATAAAAACATTCTGGCAGAGGGAATTCCGGGGGTGGCAGGCCATGCTGCGGGGAGAAGAAGGAGTAGGAGCCAGGCCCACCAGCACAGCCCAAAATGTGCGGGAGTTACTCAACGCGGCCCGGACCACCGTGGACGAGGCGGGGTGGTTTCATTTATTAAGCCGCGTCATGAATGAAGCCAGACCTACCACTACGCCTCCAGTGCTGGTGGTACACCCGTTTTCACCATCGCCTCCGGCCCCCTTCCCACTGCTAGACCTGCCAGTCCCGGTATTCCCGGACCCCCCGACCACCACCAACACCATTCCCCCAGCCAATTTCCTGGACGGGGCGCAAATATTAGCAGATAGCGAAGATGAAGATGAAGATGATGACGGTCGGGTGATGCAACATTATTATACCCGGGATGAAGAGGGGTATTTTACCAGTCACAGGCACACCTTATAGGGACGTAGGCTACTCCCTCGTCAATAAAAAGACGTTAAAATAATAAACTGTCCTTGTCAGGACAAAAAAAAAAAAAAAAAAAAAAAAAAAAAAAAATTCCTTCCGAAAGAGGAAGCTTCTTTAACTTGGGCACACCAATTTAAGCACAGATGTCCCACATTCCCCCCCCCCCCTTTTCTTAGCAAACTGCATTCACCCAAATAAACAATCCCTGGCCACTATCAACCGTTCTTGTCAGAACGAATCTCTTTATATATACACAGGATTTTTTTGTTCTTTTTCTCTATCCCCCATTAATACAGTCCCAGGGATAAGGGACTTTAAAAATTTTTTTAAACCCCGGTATGAGGGGGAAATTTATTTTGATAAGAGTGGGGAATATATTAAATTAATTTAATATTACACAGTGCGAGGGTATAACGGACTTTTTAAAACCCCGGTATGAGGGAAATTTTTTTTTAATAAGCGTGGGGAATTTATTTGAACGAACACAGGGCTGTGATTCTCGTGTTAATTTTTGTGCTTTGTTAGAAGTTCCCTTTCGGAAAACATGGGTGGTTTTTAAAAAAACCGTTGGAATCTGTAGTAAATATAGCCATTTACTTCGTTGACAGGGCCAATATTCTATCAGCACAGACAGGACAGGTTAAATGTAGTAATTCACACTGTACGGGGTTGTTGTTGTACGGTACACAGGTGGATATTCCGGCTCGACGGTGGATGCAAAATTCACACAGTCCCTGATGTCCACACGGACCGATCGCATATTTTGCAAACGGGTTCGCACATTCAACGCAGTGGATATATAATGCGCTTTTTCGTTCGGTGTGGCATCCCAATGTTGATGTTGTAATGGCCCAAACATAATTCACGGCGTCGTGGTAGATTTTTTTGGGCGTTATTTTCTTGATCTTCTCCCCTGTTATTCGGCTGGGTGTTGTAGCTTTTCTTTTTTTTTCCTCTTCAAATCTTCTTCTTCTGTTTTTCTTGAGTCTTTTTTTTCTGGTGTAGCCTCTTGTACCGTGTCGTCGTCCTGTTTCAACAGCGTTGCTAGCAGGCTGTCTATCTGGTCTATTTTTTCGGCTGGATTAACATCGGATGGGGCTGCAAGATCGTCTAAGTGACTCGTTGTTTCTGCAGGATCTTGGTGTGTAGTAGTAGTTGCAGGATTGTTCCGGGATGGTGAAGGTGGAAATATTTCCTTCATTATTTCCGCTATCCAGGGTTCGTCCTCTACCAAATTAATCATACCGGGCAGGAGTTGATTCTCATCATTTGGAAACAAGTCTGCTGTATCAATACTCATGATTTCAGTCCAGGGTGGTGGCTCCATGACTGGGTCCTCAAGTGTGAATAATTAAAAAATTCTGACAGGTATTTATAGTGTAAAAGACGCGGACGTCAGCGACAACACTCTAGCTGTAGGCTATATTTTTTTACGACAAAATATCTGTGTTTGTTTTCCAATTTTAAACAGCTTATCATTTTACAATAATTGTGAATCCACCTATATTTTTATTGCAAGTTGAACTGAGGCAATTCAGTGTATAGTATTAAATTTTTTTAACAGTCTAACGTTACACTAGGCGGTTATTTATTAATTTTTTAGTGATTTTTAAACCCGTAAGGTTCGTGTAAGGTAGTATGAAAAAACCAGGTACATGGAAAATAAATTGATTTTCCTGGCTAAAAAAATTACGTGTAGACTATGGGTTAGTCTTATAATAGTGCCCTAAAAATTATAAGGATTTATCGAAAAATAATAGGTAATTTTAATGCTTGGACAATGGTGACACAGCTCTATACAGTGGGTCAATCTATCTTGCACTCACGCCGTCCGATTTTGCACTAACTCACACCGGCCCCCATTTTGAATCGCACCTGCTACCAACAGGCCACCATTTTGGCAAAAACCCAAAGACCTCATTTGCATATTTTCAGGGGACAACAGGCCACCATCTTGAAACACACCACCCACAACACACACAAACAAGCCGCCATTTTGAAAATATGCAAATGAAGGCTGGGGATCGGGAAAGTGAAATGCTGGGGATCGGAAAAGTGAAATTGGCCACCATCTTGAAACCGACCACCCCTAACACACACAAACAAGCCGCCATTTTGAAACACACCACCCTTAACATACACAAACAAGCCACCATTTTGAAACACACACACACACACACACACACACACACACACACAGCCGACTATAAAAATAACGTGTAGTATTTGTTCACATATTTATTGACAACTACAAATCATGAGTTTAAGACGACGAGCCTTGTTCACCCATCATCCGAGAGATCCAAGGAATGCGGCTACAGAAGAACATAGAGAGATAATTAGCCGAGAACAAGATGGCGGAATCACTGTTGTCACCAGTTTTGAACGCGTTCTTCAAGATGTTGGAACGAGGTTAATAAGAAGTACAGAAGAACTCGGGCGAAGTGGACAAGACAACAACAACAGAATGGAGGACATACAAGAAGATAACGAAGACGACACCCGTGATGGAGAACAAGACAGCGGATGGTTAACTACTAGACCTCCAACAACGACAACCACCTCGACTGCAGACACTGAAAGTATCACCACTTCGGCTGAAGCAACAGTACGATGCCGACACACAGACGAGATATCACGCCTCAACGAACAAATTATCGACATGAGTGGAGCGATGTTGGGAATGGAGACGACAATGCAAGGGCTGGAAGAGGAGATTGCCAAACAAAAGAAATTACGACATAGTGAAGAAAAAATAAAAAAATGTAGTATCTGCACGACTGAAGAAAGTTTATACGCGGTTCTACCCTGTGGACATCTATGTATGTGCAAGGATTGCTGGATCCAAATGACGTGTGAAGGAGCCCTATGCCGATGCATTGACGCCGGAGAGGTGCATCTCAAGATAAAATGCCCCATATGTAGAAAACATGTGGGAGGCGTGAAGCGAATATACCGTGCCTAAGTGTCTCGTATGACACTATCAAAGGCCCTATTCAGGGCCAACCCATCTTTCCGAAAGAGAAAACTTCTTTCATAAGCACACCCAACTAACACCAGCTCCAATCATCCTTTTTCCCCAAAAAAAAATTTTCCAAAAATTTTTTTTTTTTCAAAACAAAACAAAAGAATGTGAAGTAAAACCTGTCCTTCGAATGGAAAAGTTGTTTTGAACTGTAAACAAAAATTTTATTTTGAGGTAGAGGGTCGAGTGAGGTATCATATTGAAGCTGACGTGAAATGCTTCACATTGATACCTCACTCGACCCCATTGGAGCACTAGGGGCGCCCCTAACGCCAAAAAGGCTATTTTGAAGAACGATAGCAAAACCTGGTGTACGAGGATTATTTTTATTTTGGAGGTAGTGGGTCGAGTGAGGTATCAAATTGAAGCTGACGTGAAATGCTTCACATTGATACCTCACTCGACCCCATTGGACCACTAGGGGCGCCTCTAACCCAAAAAAAGGGTGTTTTGAAGATTGAAGATTGATATGCAAAATAGCAAGATATCAAAAATAGCCTTTTTGAGGTTAGAGGCGTCCCTAATGGACCAATCGGGTCGAGTGAGGTATTAAATTGAAGGTGACGTGAAGGAGCATCTGATAGACTGGGTGTGGGCTTGAATTAGGGTAATTCTGCGCATGCGCGAAGATAATATGAAAAATATCAATCTTCAAAAATAGCCTTTTTGAGGTTAGAGGCGTCCCTAATGGTGCAATCGGTTCGAGTGAGGTATCAAATTGAAGGTGACGTGAAGGCGCATCTGATAGACTGGGTGTGGGTTGAACTATCAGCATTCTGCGCATGCGTAATCTTCAAAATATCCTTTTTTGGGTTAGAGGCGCCCCTAGTGGTGCAATGGAGACGAGTGAGGTATCAATGTGAAACATTTCACGTCAGCTTCAATTTGATACCTCACTCGACCCACTACCTCCAAAATAAAAAAAATCTTCGTACACAAGGTGTTGATATGGATCTGCAAAATAACCTTTTTGGCGTTAGGGGAGCCCCTAGTGGTCCGATGGAGCCGAGTGAGGTATCAATGTGAAGGTGAGATGAAGGGCCATCTGATGGACTGGTGTGGGTTGAACTATCAGCATTCTGCGCATGCGCAAGAATGGAAATAGACGTTTTTGGAGCTATTTGACTATTAAAAAAGGAAAAAAGAACACATTTTTTTAATTTTCTACTATTTTTTTATTAACACACAATGAACGTATTCACAATTGAATTTAATACCAATTATATGTAAGTATTGAATTTTTAAATACAATTAACAGTGAAAAAAACTCTGAATTTTTGTAATACAATCTCGCCAGATCAATACATGTTTTCCTTGTTCTCAATAGTTCTTCAACAAGACTTGTTTGAAGTCATCATCATCTTTCTGGCCTTGGTGCACATAGATGTACGTCACAACCTCTTCACGTGGGATTTTGGCAGGACAAGCCGCTACCATTGCCAGGGCGATTTCCGTCTCGGTCACAGCCTGTAGTGCTTCAGTGAGGCCCGCGTATGAGGCTACCAGAGTGTTCATGTGAGGTCTGATGAGCTGTAGGACTGTGTCAATGTACTTCTCATATATATAGTTCGACACCTGGTAGGCCAGAGTTTGACTAATTGTACTGGCAAGACTCTGCAACTCCCGCCACGCCGTTAATTTCAATGTGACACCTTGAGGACAAGCCACCAGCTCTTGCGTATCTAATCGCTTGCGCCATTTTCGAATATGCACCAAAAGCTGGTCGTTGAAATAAGCACAACTCACATAGATGTCGTCACACACATGTAATTTCGCTTCGTCATTTCCCTGGTCGCGAATAATCGCATCGATGGCGTAATCAAGGATCTGCAGTTTTTGCCAGGTGTACAAGTTCAGGGCAATATGCTTACCAGGTCTGTCGTTAAAGCCCGCTGAATTAAAATGCACTTCTTCGTCTTTGACACTCACCGTCAAATAAGGTGAAAGCTCCCAAATGTCCTTGTGGGCTGTCTGGTGAGCCGCTTCGATCAGATTGTTGATGTCCTGAACAGACAGAGGAAGTTGTTGTTTCACTGGCACTTGCTGGGGTAGTACGACTGGCGCCTCAATCACTGGTATTACTAACGGTGTTAGACGGGGACGTTTGGGGCGTCCAGCACGTTTAGCAGGTGTACTCTCTGGGGTAGTGTGCGTACGTTTGCTGGCTGTACGCTCTGGGGTAGTGTCCATCACTAAGATATCTTCATCTTGTATAACGGCGTCGTCGTCGTCGGCTTCAAGTAGATCTGCTAGTTCGGTATTTCCCGTGATCTTCAACGCCGCCAAGAAGGCTAGAAATCCATAGTAGGTAAATTGCCGTACCTCATGGATGAGGGCTGTGTTTTGTGCTGAAGGAGTTTTCTCCGCCATGATTTCTTTGACACTCTGTTCCAGGAGTAGGTTTTCCTCCGCCATAAGGATATCACATAATTCATCCACATGCTCCATCTCATCAATCAAACGAATACGATACTTGTCAAGCCTCACTAAAAATAATGATGATGACGACATGACTATGGGCTGGTGAAAAACTATTACGGAGTAATAGTCTAGTGAATTGGTACTGGTAAAATCGAAAAAAGTAAATGGATGGCTGTGCTGGCTGCGTGGCTGGCTGGCTGGCTGGCTGGCTGGCTGAGAGACAGGTCAGGTAAGTCAGATTGAATACACCCTTTCCCTAAAAATGAACTCCTTTTATAGCCCATTGACCTCATTTGCATATTTTCAGCGGACAACAGACCGCCATCTTGAAAACGACCACCCTAACATACAAAAACAAGCCACCATCTTGAAAACGACCACCCCTAACACACACAAACAAGCCGCCATCTTGAAACACACCCAAAAGACCTCATTTGCATATTTTGAGGGGACAACAGGCCGCCATCTTGAAAACGACCACCCCTAACACACACAAACAGGCCGCCATCTTGAAAACGACCACCCCTAACACACACCAACAAGCCACCATCTTGAACATATGCAAATGAGGATGGCTGGGGAAAACCCATAACACACACAAACAAGCCGCCATCTTGAAACCGACCACCCCTACCATACAAAAACAAGCCGCCATCTTGAATACGACCACCCCTAACATACAAAAACAAGCCGCCATCTTGAAATCGACCACCCCCACCATACAAAAACAAGCCGCCATCTTGAAACCGACCACCCCTAACATACAAAAACAAACCGCCATCTTGAATAAACACAATGAACCAATGACCTCATTTGCATAAAAAACGCATTTAAGCCGCCATCTTGAATACGACCACCCCTACCATACAAAAACAAGCCGCCATCTTGAAACCGACCACCCCTAACATACAAAAACAAGCCGCCATCTTGAAACCGACCACCCCTAACATACAAAAACAAGCCGCCATCTTGAAACACACCACCCCAAACATACAAAAACAAACCGCCATCTTGAATAAACACAATGAACCCAATGACCTCATTTGCATATAACTCATTTGCATACACTCACGCATGCGCACACACACACTCACAACCCAAAAATAAATTCTGCGCATGCGCAGTTGAGAGCTAAAGCGGGTTAATCCTTGCTCCCTACTACTTATGGTACTGACTGAGAACAGTTTTCTACAATTACAAAATACTTATTAAAATAAGATATCTTGTTCCAATCTAAGGCACGAAACATTTAGGCCTATATGCAAAATAGCCTTCATCAACAAAACCATGCCTTCATCAACAAAACCATGGCATCGCAAGAAGAATCTCCCCCGACAGAAGACTCCCCAATCCACACTCGCTCTGCAAACATGCCAGCCCCTCAACTGCAGAAACCCGCCAAATCCAGACCAGCAAAACCGATACAAAGAAGAGGAGGCAAAGGATCAGAAGACGACCCCCAACCAGGGCCTGATCCAGGCCGTTTTTGAACCCGTTATAACGGGTTTGGGCGCCATGAATTTGGGCGCCCAAATGAGAAAAAAAAAAAAAAAAAAAAATATTTTTGTTAGCAAATTCACTCTGAACAGGCTGAAACCTATATTAATGCAATTACTATTGCCAAATATTAAGTTATCAGGCTGTATTTAGACCATTCAATACTCCCACAGCTTCCATGGGCTTCGACAGTCCCACATCGCGGCCTATTTCACTATAACTTATCACACTCTGCGCCAGGTAAGGGTGCCCAAACTAAAAGTCTAGATCAGGCCCTGCCAACTCTACCAAGACCCAAGAGACGATATTCTCCTAATTGAGATCAGAGATGTTAAGGCTACACTAGCCACCATGGGGAACACTCTTGGACAAATGTCCAAATGCATGCAGGAACTCCAAACCTCATTTGATGTGATGAAATCACTGACAGAAAAGAATGTTCACTCTGCAACAAAGATGCTTCCCGGAACACCTCAGCTCCCAGTGAACCCGAAGGTCCCTCCACAAACCATCACGGGCAAGAAACAAGTTGAAACCACCACGGGGCTATCCGGAGCATCTCTTATTAATTCTGGCAAGAACCCTTACGGTCCATCAGATTTTTAACTGAGTCAAGTTGAAATGTGTTCATACACACATACATACGTCTGTGTACCACATGTACACATATGCCTCAGCATTAGCAAATGGTTATATGTACATGCAAAATGGTACAAATTGTTTAGACAGACTTTTGTTACATATAATAGAAGAATACTGACAGATGCATGTATGATTGCAGAGCTGCAGATTAAGTCATTTTTACTAAGATAAACATGATAGGCCAGTATACTATAATTGAACAGAATACATGACACACGCTGCAAAAAGGCGCGAAGCTTGCATAAATGGCCGACTGCTTTTGCTTTACAAACCCGGATGGAATGGCGCCATCTATGCACCTCGAGAAGTTCCAGGGGCGCCATCTGTATATTCTCATACCCATAAAGAGTCCCCCCCTTGTTCTGAATTGCCGCTCCAGTTGTTATTCACTTTGACCGGAAGTTACCGTACCGTCTTTATAATTACGTAGAGTTAGCTAGCCCGCCGTATTCTCCTTTGATCTTTTGTTTTAATAAATCGAAAATAGCATAGATTCAAATAGTTTATTGGTAACTCCGCTCCCCAGAAATCGAGTCGTGCGATTATTTTCATATATGTTTACGCACTTGAACACTTGGTTGTAAATTCCAGACGACGACTATCTGCCAGTCCTATAATTCGGCTATTTTATCTTCACTCTTAAATATTTGTATCTTATACCGCTTCAGCCGGAGCTACTAGAGAGGTCGTGTGATCATACCTTTCAATATGTCCACATGAACAGCTACAATATAAAACGTGGCTGGGATACAAATCGTTATACAGGACCACTTTTGGTCCTTGTGATATTTTAGAAATAGGCAATCAGTAAATATGCCTGTGAAGTCTTTTTGTCAGTACTGCGGCATGTTCTTTCACCACTCCTTTTATGTTGCGTTTAATTGCCTGTATATGGTGACGCACGTTCAAGGGTTGCGTCCTCGAAGCTTGCCCTCTGTACAAATCATTGAGTGTAGGTTTGAGACTGGTAAATATGTCGAAGAATGAAGCGCTTGGCGGGCCTCACAGTTGTGTTCTAGATAAGAACATGCATTATATTAATACAGCCCTGGTTTGGACCATTTTTCTATAAAATGGTCACATATAATTCATCATTTTCCATTGATCCATATGACTCGATAGGCCTATTGCATCGTCATCTTTAATATTTTATGTAATACCGTTCAAGCCGGTGTTAGGGGGCCGTGTGGCCATACCAATCAGGATGTCCACATGAACATCTACAATAAAAACTTGACTGGGATACAATTCATGACAGCATTAATTTTGATTTTTTTGAGATATGTAGTCCGTATAATGAACTATGGGGTCATATGACTTCTTGTCAGTACGCCAGCATCTTTCTTCACCACTATATGTTGCATTGAATTGAAGAGGTGAAGATTTCAAATGAAACCAACGAGTGATAAAATATACAGTTGTAAACACAGAGGCTCGTTACCGTTGGTTACTTTCAGCGTAAATTGGCGGAGGGGGCAGTTCGGGGGAGTAAAGGAGAGAGAGAGAGAGAGAGAATTCAGGTTTAATATCGCGTTCAGCAATATTTCAGCTATAGCGACGGTCAAACAAAATTCTAAGTACTCAAGCCAATAACTTAGAGAAATAAATTTTGATGTCGCGTTCAGAAATGTTTCAGCTATATAGCGACGTTCAAACAAAATTCTAAGTACTCAAGCCAATAATTAAGTAATCCAATTAACACATTAAAACATACACACATGAAAGATCAGCAAACACTTTTCCATTTATATCGATCACTCGTTCGTAATACAGATCGCATCAGGCTATTTATAGAGATGGTTCTGAAGAAAGTGAGAGAGTAGCAAGTGCTACTATCTTTAGTTCCAACACTAAAACGAGTCGACTACCAGGTAAAAGTTCGATATTCACTGCAGAAGCAAAAGCCATATTGTCGGCTTTAGAAGGTATTGGGTCCACTAAAAGGAAAAAAATAAATCATATTCTCAGATTCACTGTCATGCCTCCAAGCGATCAAAAGTGGAACTTAGACTCACCGCACTGTCTTTGAGTATTCTACAACTACATGACTGTGGATTTGATCAACAGATTGATATTGTGTTTTGTTGGATGCCTAGTCACGTTGGCATCAAATGTGCCCTAGATGATGAGGTAGATCCTGTTGGAATCCCATATAGCGATTTCAGACCCTCTATCTGTAATTATGTGAGGCGGCTGTTTCGGTCTTTATGGAATGCTGTGAATAATAATAAACTTCATGAGTTCAAAAAAACTCTTAGGCTATACTCATCTGAACAGCCAGAAACGTTTCGATCAAACCATGGCGATGTAAACCATACCAGGGCCTGGAAAGGGGATGCTCGCTTTTGTCAAACTTTCTACACTCTTTCCGAAGGCGTGGATAATTTGAAAAAGACCATAACCAAAACCTAATCAGATGAGAGGGCTATCCCAATAAAGCTTCCATCCAAGTTTGGTGAACTTCCGTCCAGTAGTTCTCCAGATATCTTGCAGACAAGGCCTGTACATACATGTACAAGTAGATGAACGGACGGACGGACACCGAACACGGATGAATGCATGCACACATACACCAAAACCTGATCAAATGAGGGGGCTATCCCACTGAAGCTTCCATCCAAGTTTGGTAAAATTCCATCCAGTAGTTCTCCAGATATCTTGCAGACAACGCCTGTATATACATGTACAAGTAGATGAACGGACGGACGGACACCGAACACGGATGAATGCATGCACACATACACCAAAACCTGATCAAATGAGGGGGCTATCCCACTGAAGCTTCCATACAAGTTTGGTGAAATTCCGTCCAGTAGTTCTCAAAATATCTTGCAGACAAGGCCTGTATATGCATGTACAAGTAGATGGACGGACGGACGGACACCGGACACGGATGAATGCACGCACACACACCAAAACCTAATCAAATGAGGGGGCTATCCCACTGAAGCTTACATATAAGTTTGGTGAAATTCCTTCCAGTAGTTCTCAAGATATCTTGCAGACAAGGCCTGTATATACATGTACAAGTAGATGGACGGACGGACACGGATGAATGCACGCACACACACCGCACACACTGTTTGCAGTTCTATGGTACTGACTGAGAACAGTTTTCTACAATTACAAAATACTTATTAAAATAAGATATCTTGTTCCAATCTAAGGCACGAAACATTTAGGCCTATATACAAAATAGCCTTCATCAACAAAACCATGGCATCGCAAGAAGAATCTCCCCCGACAGAAGACTCCCCAATCCACACTCGCTCTGCAAACATGCCAGCCCCTCAACTGCAGAAACCCGCCAAATCCAGACCAGCAAAACCGATACAAAGAAGAGGAGGCAAAGGATCAGAAGACGACCCCAACCAGGGCCTGATCCAGGCCGTTTTTGAACCCGTTATAACGGGTTTGGGCGCCATGAATTTGGGCGCCCAAATGAGAAAAACAAAAAACAAAAAACAAAAAAAAAAAAAAAAAAAAAAAAATATTATTAATTTTTTTTAGCAAATTCCCTCTCCGTACAGGCTGGAACCTATACCAATGCAAGTACTATTGCCAAATATTAAGTTTTCAGGCTGTATTTAGACCATTTAATACTCCGCCAGCTTCCATGAGCTACGACAGTCCCACATCGTGGCCTATTTCACTATAACTTATCACATTCTGTGCCATGTAAGGCTGCCCAAACTAAAAGTCTAGATCAGGCCCTGCCAACTCTACCAAGACCCAAGAGACGATATTCTCCTAATTGAGATCAGAGATGTTAAGGCTACACTAGCCACCATGGGGAACACTCTTGGACAAATGTCCAAATGCATGCAGGAACTCCAAACCTCATTTGATGTGATGAAATCACTGACAGAAAAGAATGTTCACTCTGCAACAAAGATGCTTCCCGGAACACCTCGGCTCCCAGTGAACCCGAAGGTCCCTCCACAAACCATCACGGGCAAGAAACAAGTTGAAACCACCACGGGGCTATCCGGAGCATCTCTTATTAATTCTGGCAAGAACCCTTACGGTCCATCAGATTTTTAACTGAGTCAAGTTGAAATGTGTTCATACACACATACATACGTCTGTGTACCACATGTACACATATGCCTCAGCATTAGCAAATGGTTATATGTACATGCAAAATGGTACAAATTGTTTAGACAGACTTTTGTTACATATAATAGCAGAATACTGACAGATGCATGTATGATTGCAGAGCTGCAGATTAAGTCATTTTTACTAAGATAAACATGATAGGCCAGTATACTATAATTGAACAGAATACATGACACACGCTGCAAAAAGGCGCGAAGCTTGCATAAATGGCCGACTGCTTTTGCTTTACAAACCCGGATGGAATGGCGCCATCTAGGCACCTCGAGAAGTTCCAGGGGCGCCATCTGTATATTCTCATACCCATAAAGAGTCCCCCCCTTGTTCTGGATTGCCGCTCCAGTTGTTATTCACTTTGACCGGAAGTTACCGTACCGTCTTTATAATTACGTAGAGTTAGCTAGCCCGCCGTATTCTCCTTTGATCTTTTGTTTTAATAAATCGAAAATAGCATAGATTCAAATAGTTTATTGGTAACTCCGCTCCCCAGAAATCGAGTCGTGCGATTATTTTCATATATGTTTACGCACTTGAACACTTGGTTGTAAATTCCAGACGACGACTATCTGCCAGTCCTATAATTCGGCTATTTTATCTTCCCTCTTAAATATTTGTATCTTATACCGCTTCAGCCGGAGCTAGAGGTCGTGTGATCATACCTTTCAATATGTCCACATGAACAGCTACAATATAAAACGTGGCTGGGATACAAATCATTATACAGGACCACTTTTGGTCCTTGTGATATTCTAGAAATAGGCAATCAGTAAATATGCCTGTGAAGTCTTTTTGTCAGTACTGCGGCATGTTCTTTCACCACTCCTTTTATGTTGCGTTTAATTGCCTGTATATGGTGACGCACGTTCAAGGGTTGCGTCATCGAAGCTTGCCCTCTGTACAAATCATTGAGTGTAGGTTTGAGACTGGTAAATATGTCGAAGAATGAAGCGCTTGGCGGGCCTCACAGTTGTGTTCTAGATAAGAACATGCATTATATTAATACAGCCCTGGTTTGGACCAGTTTTCTATAAAATGGTCACATATAATTCATCATTTTCCATTGATCCAGATGACTCGATAGGCCTATTGCATCGTCATCTTTAATATTTTATGTAATACCGTTCAAGCCGGTGTTAGGGGGCCGTGTGGCCATACCAATCAGGATGTCCACATGAACATCTACAATAAAAACTTGACTGGGATACAATTCATGACAGCATTATTTTTGATTTTTTGGAGATATGTAGTCCGTATAATGAACTATGGGGTCATATGACTTCTTGTCAGTACGCCAGCATCTTTCTTCACCACTATATGTTGCATTGAATTGAAGAGGTGAAGATTTCAAATGAAACCAACGAGTGATAAAATATACAGTTGTAAACACAGAGGCTCGTTACCGTTGGTTACTTTCAGCGTAAAGTGGCGGAGGGGGCAGTTCGGGGGAGTAAAGGAGAGAGAGAGAGAGAATTCAGGTTTAATATCGCGTTCAGCAATATTTCAGCTATAGCGACGGTCAAACAAAATTCTAAGTATAAACCAATAACTTAGAGAAATAAATTTTGATGTCGCGTTCAGAAATGTTTCAGCTATATAGCGACGTTCAAACAAAATTCTAAGTACTCAAGCCAATAATTAGTAATCAATTAACATTAAAACATATACACACATGAAAATCAGCAAACACTTTTCCATTTATATCGATCACTCGTTCGTAATACAGATCGCATCAGGCTATTTATAGAGATGGTTCTAAAGAAAGTGAGAGAGTAGCAAGTGCTACTATCTTTAGTTCCAACACTAAAACGAGTCGACTACCAGGTAAACAGTTCGATATTCACTGCAGAAGCAAAAGCCATATTGTCGGCTTTAGAAGGTATTGGGTCCACTAAAAGGAAAAAATAAATCATATTCTCAGATTCACTGTCATGCCTCCAAGCGATCAAAAGTGGAACTTAGACTCACCCCACTGTCTTGAGTATTCTACAACTACATGACTGTGGATTTGATCAACAGATCGATATTGTGTTTTGTTGGATGCCTAGTCACGTTGGCATCAAATGTGCCCTAGATGATGAGGTAGATCCTGTTGGAATCCCATATAGCGATTTCAGACCCTCTATCTGTAATTATGTGAGGCGGCTGTTTCGGTCTTTATGGAATGCTGTGAATAATAACAAACTTCATGAGTTCAAAAAAACTCTTAGGCTATACTCATCTGAACAGCCAGAAACGTTTCGATCAAACCATGGCGATGTAAACCATACCAGGGCCTGGAAAGGGGATGCTCGCTTTTGTCAAACTTTCTACACTCTTTCCGAAGGCGTGGATAATTTGAAAAAGACCATAACCAAAACCTAATCAGATGAGAGGGCTATCCCAATAAAGCTTCCATCCAAGTTTGGTGAGCTTCCGTCCAGTAGTTCTCCAGATATCTTGCAGACAAGGCCTGTATATACATGTACAAGTAGATGAACGGACGGACGGACACCGAACACGGATGAATGCATGCACACATACACCAAAACCTGATCAAATGGGGGCTATCCCACTGAAGCTTCCATCAAGTTTGGTAAAATTCCATCCGAAGTAGTTCTCAAGATATCTTGCAAGACAAGGCCTGTATATACATGTACAAGTAGATGGACGGACACCGGACAGATGCGCGCACACACACCAAACCTGATCAAATGGGGGCTATCCACTGAAGCTTCCATACAAGTTTGGTGAAATTCCGTCCAGTAGTTCTCAAAATATCTTGCAGACAGGTACCATATGTATACAAGTAGATGGACGGACGGACGGACACCGGACACGGATGATGCACGCACACACACCAAAACCTAATCAAATGAGGGGGCTATCCCACTGAAGCTTACATATAAGTTTGGTGAAATTCCATCCAGTAGTTCTCAAGATATCTTGCAGACAAGGCCTGTATATACATGTACAAGTAGATGGACGGACGGACACCGGACACGGATGAATGCACGCACACACACCGCACACACTGTTTGCAGTTCTATGGTACTGACTGAGAACAGTTTTCTACAATTACAAAATACTTATTAAAATAAGATATCTTGTTCCAATCTAAGGCACGAAACATTTAGGCCTATATGCAAAATAGCCTTCATCAACAAAACCATGGCATCGCAAGAAGAATCTCCCCCGACAGAAGACTCCCCAATCCACACTCGCTCTGCAAACATGCCAGCCCCTCAACTGCAGAAACCCGCCAAATCCAGACCAGCAAAACCGATACAAAGAAGAGGAGGCAAAGGATCAGAAGACGACCCCCAACCAGGGCCTGATCCAGGCTGTTTTTGAACCCGTTATAACGGGTTTGGGCGCCATGAATTTGGGCGCCCAAATGAGAAAAAAAAAAAAAAAAAAAAAAAAATATATATATATATTTTTGTTAGCAAATTCACTCTGAACAGGCTGAAACCTATATTAATGCAATTACTATTGCCAAATATTAAGTTATCAGGCTGTATTTAGACCATTCAATACTCCCACAGCTTCCATGGGCTTCGACAGTCCCACATCGCGGCCTATTTCACTATAACTTATCACACTCTGCGCCAGGTAAGGGTGCCCAAACTAAAAGTCTAGATCAGGCCCTGCCAACTCTACCAAGACCCAAGAGACGATATTCTCCTAATTGAGATCAGAGATGTTAAGGCTACACTAGCCACCATGGGGAACACTCTTGGACAAATGTCCAAATGCATGCAGGAACTCCAAACCTCATTTGATGTGATGAAATCACTGACAGAAAAGAATGTTCACTCTGCAACAAAGATGCTTCCCGGAACACCTCAGCTCCCAGTGAACCCGAAGGTCCCTCCACAAACCATCACGGGCAAGAAACAAGTTGAAACCACCACGGGGCTATCCGGAGCATCTCTTATTAATTCTGGCAAGAACCCTTACGGTCCATCAGATTTTTAACTGAGTCAAGTTGAAATGTGTTCATACACACATGCACACATACATACGTCTGTGTACCACATGTACACATATGCCTCAGCATTAGCAAATGGTTATATGTACATGCAAAATGGTACAAATTGTTTAGACAGACTTTTGTTACATATAATAGAAGAATACTGACAGATGCATGTATGATTGCAGAGCTGCAGATTAAGTCATTTTTACTAAGATAAACATGATAGGCCAGTATACTATAATTGAACAGAATACATGACACACGCTGCAAAAAGGCGCGAAGCTTGCATAAATGGCCGACTGCTTTTGCTTTACAAACCCGGATGGAATGGCGCCATCTATGCACCTCGAGAAGTTCCAGGGGCGCCATCTGTATATTCTCATACCCATAAAGAGTCCCCCCTTGTTCTGAATTGCCGCTCCAGTTGTTATTCACTTTGACCGGAAGTTACCGTACCGTCTTTATAATTACGTAGAGTTAGCTAGCCCGCCGTATTCTCCTTTGATCTTTTGTTTTAATAAATCGAAAATAGCATAGATTCAAATAGTTTATTGGTAACTCCGCTCCCCAGAAATCGAGTCGTGCGATTATTTTCATATATGTTTACGCACTTGAACACTTGGTTGTAAATTCCAGACGACGACTATCTGCCAGTCCTATAATTCGGCTATTTTATCTTCACTCTTAAATATTTGTATCTTATACCGCTTCAGCCGGAGCTACTAGAGAGGTCGTGTGATCATACCTTTCAATATGTCCACATGAACAGCTACAATATAAAACGTGGCTGGGATACAAATCGTTATACAGGACCACTTTTGGTCCTTGTGATATTTTAGAAATAGGCAATCAGTAAATATGCCTGTGAAGTCTTTTTGTCAGTACTGCGGCATGTTCTTTCACCACTCCTTTTATGTTGCGTTTAATTGCCTGTATATGGTGACGCACGTTCAAGGGTTGCGTCCTCGAAGCTTGCCCTCTGTACAAATCATTGAGTGTAGGTTTGAGACTGGTAAATATGTCGAAGAATGAAGCGCTTGGCGGGCCTCACAGTTGTGTTCTAGATAAGAACATGCATTATATTAATACAGCCCTGGTTTGGACCATTTTTCTATAAAATGGTCACATATAATTCATCATTTTCCATTGATCCATATGACTCGATAGGCCTATTGCATCGTCATCTTTAATATTTTATGTAATACCGTTCAAGCCGGTGTTAGGGGGCCGCCGTGTGGCCATACCAATCAGGATGTCCACATGAACATCTACAATAAAAACTTGACTGGGATACAATTCATGACAGCATTAATTTTGATTTTTTGGAGATATGTAGTCCGTATAATGAACTATGGGGTCATATGACTTCTTGTCAGTACGCCAGCATCTTTCTTCACCACTATATGTTGCATTGAATTGAAGAGGTGAAGATTTCAAATGAAACCAACGAGTGATAAAATATACAGTTGTAAACACAGAGGCTCGTTACCGTTGGTTACTTTCAGCGTAAATTGGCGGAGGGGGCAGTTCGGGGGAGTAAAGGAGAGAGAGAGAGAGAATTCAGGTTTAATATCGCGTTCAGCAATATTTCAGCTATAGCGACGGTCAAACAAAATTCTAAGTACTCAAGCCAATAACTTAGAGAAATAAATTTTGATGTCGCGTTCAGAAATGTTTCAGCTATATAGCGACGTTCAAACAAAATTCTAAGTACTCAAGCCAATAATTAAGTAATCCAATTAACACATTAAAACATACACACATGAAAGATCAGCAAACACTTTTCCATTTATATCGATCACTCGTTCGTAATACAGATCGCATCAGGCTATTTATAGAGATGGTTCTGAAGAAAGTGAGAGAGTAGCAAGTGCTACTATCTTTAGTTCCAACACTAAAACGAGTCGACTACCAGGTAAAAGTTCGATATTCACTGCAGAAGCAAAAGCCATATTGTCGGCTTTAGAAGGTATTGGGTCCACTAAAAGGAAAAAATAAATCATATTCTCAGATTCACTGTCATGCCTCCAAGCGATCAAAAGTGGAACTTAGACTCACCGCACTGTCTTTGAGTATTCTACAACTACATGACTGTGGATTTGATCAACAGATTGATATTGTGTTTTGTTGGATGCCTAGTCACGTTGGCATCAAATGTGCCCTAGATGATGAGGTAGATCCTGTTGGAATCCCATATAGCGATTTCAGACCCTCTATCTGTAATTATGTGAGGCGGCTGTTTCGGTCTTTATGGAATGCTGTGAATAATAACAAACTTCATGAGTTCAAAAAAACTCTTAGGCTATACTCATCTGAACAGCCAGAAACGTTTCGATCAAACCATGGCGATGTAAACCATACCAGGGCCTGGAAAGGGGATGCTCGCTTTTGTCAAACTTTCTACACTCTTTCCGAAGGCGTGGATAATTTGAAAAAGACCATAACCAAAACCTAATCAGATGAGAGGGCTATCCCAATAAAGCTTCCATCCAAGTTTGGTGAGCTTCCGTCCAGTAGTTCTCCAGATATCTTGCAGACAAGGCCTGTATATACATGTACAAGTAGATGAACGGACGGACGGACACCGAACACGGATGAATGCATGCACACATACACCAAAACCTGATCAAATGAGGGGGCTATCCCACTGAAGCTTCCATCCAAGTTTGGTAAAATTCCATCCAGTAGTTCTCAAGATATCTTGCAGACAAGGCCTGTATATACATGTACAAGTAGATGGACGGACACCGGACGAATGCGCGCACACACACCAAAACCTGATCAAATGAGGGGGCTATCCCACTGAAGCTTCCATACAAGTTTGGTGAAATTCCGTCCAGTAGTTCTCAAAATATCTTGCAGACAAGGCCTGTATATGCATGTACAAGTAGATGGACGGACGGACGGACACCGGACACGGATGAATGCACGCACACACACCAAAACCTAATCAAATGAGGGGGCTATCCCACTGAAGCTTACATATAAGTTTGGTGAAATTCCATCCAGTAGTTCTCAAGATATCTTGCAGACAAGGCCTGTATATACATGTACAAGTAGATGGACGGACGGACACGGACACGGATGAATGCACGCACACACACCGCACACACTGTTTGCAGTTCTATGGTACTGACTGAGAACAGTTTTCTACAATTACAAAATACTTATTAAAATAAGATATCTTGTTCCAATCTAAGGCACGAAACATTTAGGCCTATATACAAAATAGCCTTCATCAACAAAACCATGGCATCGCAAGAAGAATCTCCCCCGACAGAAGACTCCCCAATCCACACTCGCTCTGCAAACATGCCAGCCCCTCAACTGCAGAAACCCGCCAAATCCAGACCAGCAAAACCGATACAAAGAAGAGGAGGCAAAGGATCAGAAGACGACCCCCAACTCTACCAAGACCCAAGAGACGATATTCTCCTAATTGAGATCAGAGATGTTAAGGCTACACTAGCCACCATGGGGAACACTCTTGGACAAATGTCCAAATGCATGCAGGAACTCCAAACCTCATTTGATGTGATGAAATCACTGACAGAAAAGAATGTTCACTCTGCAACAAAGATGCTTCCCGGAACACCTCAGCTCCCAGTGAACCCGAAGGTCCCTCCACAAACCATCACGGGCAAGAAACAAGTTGAAACCACCACGGGGCTATCCGGAGCATCTCTTATTAATTCTGGCAAGAACCCTTACGGTCCATCAGATTTTTAACTGAGTCAAGTTGAAATGTGTTCATACACACATACATACGTCTGTGTACCACATGTACACATATGCCTCAGCATTAGCAAATGGTTATATGTACATGCAAAATGGTACAAATTGTTTAGACAGACTTTTGTTACATATAATAGAAGAATACTGACAGATGCATGTATGATTGCAGAGCTGCAGATTAAGTCATTTTGACTAAGATAAACATGATAGGCCAGTATACTATAATTGAACAGAATACAGATTCAGATTCAGATTCAGATTTGTTTATTGCTCAGCTATGCCATTAAGGCCAAAGGCAAGACATACAAACAATCATGATAACAAGAATCAATAAGAAACTCTGGAGTACCAGTAAATAAAACAATATCCCACCGGGTCAAGGATATTTAGTGTCATACGACATAAACTAAAGCACCTTGTAACCTGACTACAGAGAATGGTGCATAACAACCAGTCATTTATACTGTGCAAAACAGTCAAATGTATACTTAGCTATCGCATTTATTGATGTCTGGTCAGCATGACATAACAGATTAGAAAACACTGTATCCAGATCATTCTGTGCATTTAATAAGGCAGGAATTCTACTGCCTATAATGGAAAATAGTTCAACACGTCTGTCGACATGACGTTTGCACGCTAATAGAAAATGGATTTCATTCTCTACCACCCCACAAGTCGGACAAAGTCGTTCATCCCGAGGGATCCCCTTTATATAACGGTCTCGCTCGATACGCAATGGGTGAGCACTTATTCTCAACTTCACTAACGCTGACCGATGCCCTTTGTTGGGAACCTTAAGTGCACTAGGTTGAGACATGTCAGTAATAAAAGTATGCTTAATAAGTCTATATGTATCCAATTTGCTCATCTGTGATACAGTGTTGTTCCACTCTGTGCAATACATTTTGAACAGATGATTCAAGATAAGTTTACGTGTAGCATTGGGTTGTTTACATACTTGGTTTTCCCATACATTATAACATTGTACCTCCTGCAATAAGCCTTTAATAAAGTTAACCCAATTTGTACTGTGATGTACTCTACAATCCTCAATCTGTTCAAGATAGGCTTTGTAGAGTAAGGACGAGTGATCTGCCTTCAAAATATGAAAAAGAAAATTGACACTTTGCAAAATTGATGATATTAAAAGGGGAGCTCTGCCCAGTTCACTCAATACAGCTAAATTTACAGCTTTGGCATTCACCCCAAGAGTTTGCTTACAGAATTTAATATGTATAGATTCAGTCTGTGAACGACTAAACAGAGCAGAACCTAATGACTGTTTGCCTATAGTGTATGCAACAGTCACTTCAGAACCATATAATAAGATGGGTTTGACCAAACAATCAAACAGATTACAGCTGGTGTAAACATCCATATCAAATAAATTTAAACTAGATTTGATTGCAAACATGGCCTTGTTAGCACTACTGGCTAAGTTAGCCACAGCTTTGTTAAAACTACCATTACTGTGTAAATAAAGACCTAGGTATTTATAACCATTAACACATGCTAGGTGCATACCATTAACTTGAAATGTGCTCCTAGAACAGCTTCTTTGGCCAAATATTACAATTTTAGACTTGTTTACATTAATGGACAGTCCCCATCTCTTAACAAAGGATTGTAGCTTATCAAGCTTGTATTGTAGGTCTTGTTCATCAAGAGAAAAAAGTACAAGATCATCTGCATAAGCCAGACAGGGAACAAGTTCATCCCACAGCATTGGGGATTTACCACCTTCTATTTCTAATTCTTGAAAAATATCATTAATATATAGATTAAACAATTGAGGGCTTAACACATTTCCCTGATGTACTCCCCGTAAAATGGGGAAATATGGACTTAAACCTGTCTTCGACTTTACACATGATTTGCTTTGGCGATACATATTTTTCAGCACACTGAGAAAGTTGCCATTTATCCCCATACTCTGAAGTTTGGTAAACAAGGGGTCATGTGGTACGGAGTCAAATGCCTTGTTTAAATCAATAAATGCTGTATAAAGTTTCTTCCGTTTGTGGCTATATTTATCCACTAGCGTTTTTAACACAAAAATATGGTCTGTGGTTCTGTGACTCTTTTGGAAACCAATTTGAAATTTAGATAACAACTTTTTGTTAAGGGAATAGGCTGTCAGGCGGTTATTTAATATTATACAGAACAATTTCCCGAAACAACTCGTTAAAGTAATCCCTCTATAATTGTTGGGGTCAAAAGGAGATCCACTTTTATAAATCGGCACAATTAAACCAGTACACCATTTTTCGGGATAGGAACCTGAATTGAGAATAGCATTAAATATTTCTAGAACTATATCTTTAAGTAAAGGGTAGGCAGTTTTTAGCATTTCATTGCTAACACTATCAACCCCACTAGACTTGTTGTTTCTTAGCTGTTTGATAGCTATGTCCACTTCTTTGGCAGAGATCGGATTATTCAGCATTTCAGTCGATCTTTGCTCTATGACTACTGGCCTGGGAGTGCCGGGTTCAGAGTCCGTATTAATTTTAGAGTGCAACTCTTTAAAGTGCTCATGCCACTTTGTCACATCAATTTTGGAGGAATCTGCTTTATTACCATTTTCTTGCCTTATTTTTTTTAAAAGATTCCAGGTTGTTTTGGGATCACCATTTGCTAAATTTCCCAACTCTTGTATTATACTTTGTCTATAATTTCGCCTGGCATTTCTAGTCACCTTTTTATACTCTTTTTTCTTGGCAAAATATTTGTCTTTAACCGAGTCATTATGAATATCACTGTTAAAGTGCTTATTTAGAGTATTCATTTCTTTGTGCAGCTTTTTGCATTGCTGATTATACCAGGGTTTGTCAATTGAGAACCCTTTCTTATGATTATGTATAGTAGTTCTAGGGGCACCCATAGCATCGCTAGCTGCCTGCATCAACAGTTCCGAAAATAAATCAATACATCTGTCTACATCTGTCTTAGATTGACATAACTCAGTTTGGATATAACCAGTGTATGGTGCAGCATTAGATAAAAGATTGGCAACAAACTGGCTTTCTTTATCATGATCCCATTTAAATTTAGGGGGCAAGGGAGACCACTCTGCCTCAGTGTGCTGATCACCAGTTTCTGTATGACTCCATAGACCAGTTTTTAAACGCATAGATATTGGTGTATGATCGGAGATGCACAATAATGGATGTACCCGCATACTTAGCACTGAAGGTATTAGATTATCACTGGTAATAAAGTAATCAACGACACTCCGACCATTCTTGTTGATTGAAGTAAATGCACCAAACATGTCACCTAATGTTCTACCGTTTAATATTCTGCATTGGCTGGAGCAGCACAGATCAATCAATTTTTTGCCTTGATTTAGGATGATTTTATCCATAGAATTTCTGGGAGTGATTTTATCACATTCATAATCATCCGGAATTGGGATAAAATTTCTGTCATTGTCATCTTCAGTTATGAAATCAGGTGCAATCCCGGAGCGTGCGTTCAGATCACCACAGAGGACAATGTCACCCATATTACTATATCTTATAACCTCCTGTTCAAGTTCATCAAACAATTCACAAGAATGGTCTCTGCCATATGTTGAGTACTACGGTGGGATATAACACATACACAAATAAACATCATTTTCAAAACCAAAAAACTTTTTACACAGTTTCACCCAAATTGATGCTCTACTGGTAACCCCCTTAATGGGTATAACACCTGCCTTAATGGCATCATGTGCCAGAACAGCAATGCCCCCTGATGATTTACGGGCTTTAGGATGTCTAGGACGGATTTTATTGTCAATGAGACTGTAGTCAGGAATAGAAATATCTGACTCACAATCAGCGTGTGTTTCACACAAACCGACAACATCAAAGTTGTGTAACATTTTAACAGTATTAGGGTCCTGGAGTTTGTTCAGCCGAGGACCATGCATTCTGTTAATAATACCATTTATGTTCCAAGAGCAAATATGCAATGAGTTCTTAATTAGCATTTTGATGAAGTACCACAATAAGTTCATAAACGGATTGAGTGTTTACATACTGCACAAACACATATCTGCTACTGTTAAGCCTAGTTTATGTAGAGCATCCTAAACAGTATTTGTACATGAAGGCTGATTTTACTTCCATAATAGGAATATAAATTGAGAATTATAAAAAAGCTAAATTTATTAATTTATCTAACTTTGGTGAACAAGCACAATAATTCAATTGACTAGAACTTTCAATCATTAAAAGACAATTTATAACATCATGTAATAGCACAAATCTGAGATTCAAACGCCTTTTCAGTGTAGCCAACAGATACTTGTCTAGATTACTAGAAATGACATACTGATAATCTGAGAATAAACACATAAACTATTCAGATTAACCAGTACAATCATGTTTTGATATTTGATTAGCTTAAGATTTCAATATGACTAAGAGACTTGTAAACTCAAGCACAAATCTCAGATGAAATACATAATATATTTGATCTGATGAACTCTTCCAGAATTTCAGACTATTATAATTTCAATTGCATCAGCGAGACAAATCATCTAATTGCCACTTAATTAATCATACACTTGAGATTACAATTAATCATATTCGATGCAATCAACAGCCTTGATTCAGATATTAAGTTTAAGCTGTACACTATCTCAGATTGGACATGGATCAGGATACACATTTGCTCACAAAGCATGCACATATACTCCCATGTGTGAGATTGCCAGTGTTTGAACTGGATTTAAAGAGTACCATAAACGAACATATATGGAGAGATGTTTCTCATAGTTGAGTTCCAGGTATCCACCCAATAATCCGCATCACATAAACACAGTCGTGTGGCGGAGTAAACTGTTCACTACCATATTCAAAGCTCAGACATTTCTGCTAATTACAAGGCTAAGCTATATCGTCACATACAGCCGGTTAGTAAGCATAGTTGAACTCATAACCATAGTCATCATTACCACTATATTCTCTATCAGTTTCCTCTGAAATAGCCCATGCATAGTTATCACACTGTTGATGGATGTCACGATTTTTCCACTCAGGATAGTGATGCCCATAATTAATAGGGGCCTCCTCATCTATCCACCTCTCATGCACACGTTGTCGATCTAGGTGACTATAGGGCAGGGGGTCACCAGAGAACGAGAATGAATCACGATAGTGGCGGTCTCCAGTAGCTGGCCACTGTCTAACAGGGCTACGTTGGTTCACACGTGGATTCTCCTTTCCCATATTCCCTACGCCATTAGATCGTTGATAAGGGCGGCGATTAGGCCAACGTTTGGGAGAGGTTTTTCTCCAGCTTTTGTTCTGTTGAGGTTGACGATGGAGGGCAGAATTATCTCTGCTATAGCCTGGCCTGTCATTATAGATGCGTGTACCTGTTGGAGATTTTACCAATCCAGGCAATGTGGCCCTAAGAGCTGCGATGACATTTGCTGCCATTACCTTTGTGCCCTGAGGGGACAGGTGCAGTTTGTCTTCGGCGAATAGATTATCCCGCACGCTGCCTCGCAAAGATAAGTTGTCGTGATCCACACAGGGGATATGAATCAATGATAGTTTTTCCTCTATGAGGGCATTCACCACTGATCTCTGTATGTTCAGTCTCCTGTCCCCCACAGGGGTAAGCTTTGACACTATCACTTTGGAGTCTGGAAACTTACTGTTGATTTCACCCACTGCTGCTACAAAGTCTTGGACACAGCTGTATGTGTCCACACCATCTCTCAGGTTATTGATGCCAGTGTGGAGTACAATAACATCTCCGTTGGAAAAGCCAGCCTCTGTAAGGGAGGGGAGGATATTTTCTATTTTGGGTGCACGACACATGGCCACATTGAGACCCACACTTCTCTCCAAAAGATCAGTATCGAAGAGCTTAATGATAGAACTTCCACAGAGCAGAATGTTGGTACCAGTCCTTTTATGGTTCTGTGGACTCGGTACTGAGGTGACTGGACAAGCGATCCTACTTGGAGAGCAGGTACCACTAGAACTGGCGGGTTGAGATGCTGGCGTTTGCATAGAAGCTGCAGTATCCGGGCGAGGAAGGTGGTTATACCTGGAGATGGATGGAATCTGGGTGGCTGGCGATGGCTGAGTAGGTGCTGGAGCAGGTATCCCCAGTTGGACAGGATTGGCTTTACAACTGGCCGCGAATGACTTTCGATGAGAGGTGTTCTTGTCCATATCAGCGACTGTTGCCTTGTTTACTGTATTTGTGACGCCCAGCGGAGGAAATGCCAAGATCTTATCATGTAAACATTTGTTGTCCTTTCCTATTGATTGTACTGAGTCCCCCACTGTCTCCACCGCTGACAGAGTTATAAGTAGTTTCTCCTCAAGTAATTTTGTGGAATGATGCATATCATCCCGAAGTGCATCGAGCGAGTCATGTAAACGTTGACTTTCCCTGTCGATTGATTTCACTGTATTACCCATAGTGTCTATTGTTACATGAGTTACGCTTAGCTTCTCCTCAAATGTTTTTGAAGATTGTTTCATGTCCTCTCTTAGTACCCCGAGAGACTCCTCAACCTGCATTACTTTCATGCTAGGCATAGAATCCGTTTTTGAACTGGACTGCAAGCATTTGTGGATTTTTACTTGCGTTTCCTCCACTGTAGCTTGTGTAAGACTGGCCTGGTGATTTACCAGTTGTGTGAGATTTACTATGGATTCGGCCAACTCTTTATTTGTATCTTTTTGTGACACTTTTATGTCATGTAAGTCCTGGGCCAATCTGGCACAAATATCAGATAGATTCACAATAGCATCCTGTACTGATGACAGGGGTATGTCCACATTTTGTGTATCAGCAGCTATGTCACAAATCTCAGACTCAGGGGGTGTTGAACTGTCAACATTGTCACCAGAATGAGATAGTAGGTTTGATAGTTCCGTGGTTGGAGGCGCACATGAATCACATTTATATTTTCTGGCTTTACTTTGTACATATTTGTTCAGTTCGTATGCTGGAAGTGAGGTACACACATAATGTAACCAGTTTTCGCAGCTGCAGCACTCTATCATCAAATCATTGTCACTCTGGTTACACCTGATGCAACACGAGCTGGGGGTTTTACTTACCCCTCGTATGGCGTTTTGTTGTTGTTGTTGTCGCGTGTCATGATCAGAGCCGGTTGCACTCGAAAGTGTGATCTCAGGTATAATAATGTCGTGCTGTTTCTCCCACACTGAGTTTTCGTAACAGTCATTTCCAGAGTAAATCTTGAACGAGTCATGCCCTGCGTTTATCATCAACTCCCTTGCCAGGAGGTAAGTTTTACATTTTTTGTACAAGCTGCCCGTCACCCCCAGGACGAAGGTTTGGCAGTGCTTCCACTCGGTAAAAATTCCGACAATTCGACCACTTGTCACGGCGTAGAATGACATGTTCGGAGACTTTGACATTTTGTATTCACGTATTCCCGAATTGTGAAAAGTTGTAAGCAAACACTCAATCCGATTATCGAATTATGTTACAGAAGAATTGGGCGCGCAAATTGGTTGTCCGCCATCTTGACCGGACAACGAATTATATTCAACCCATTGTATTTTGGTCCACATATCTGTATTTTTCTGCAACATGAAACAAAAATAATCAACCGTGTCACATGACACACGCTGCAAAAAAGGCGCGAAGCTTGCATAAATGGCCGACTGCTTTTGCTTTACAAACCCGGATGGAATGGCGCCATCTATGCACCTCGAGAAGTTCCAGGGGCGCCATCTGTATATTCTCATACCCATAAAGAGTCCCCCCTTGTTCTGAATTGCCGCTCCAGTTGTTATTCACTTTGACCGGAAGTTACCGTACCGTCTTTATAATTACGTAGAGTTAGCTAGCCCGCCGTATTCTCCTTTGATCTTTTGTTTTAATAAATCGAAAATAGCATAGATTCAAATAGTTTATTGGTAACTCCGCTCCCCAGAAATCGAGTCGTGCGATTATTTTCATATATGTTTACGCACTTGAACACTTGGTTGTAAATTCCAGACGACGACTATCTGCCAGTCCTATAATTCGGCTATTTTATCTTCACTCTTAAATATTTGTATCTTATACCGCTTCAGCCGGAGCTACTAGAGAGGTCGTGTGATCATACCTTTCAATATGTCCACATGAACAGCTACAATATAAAACGTGGCTGGGATACAAATCATTATACAGGACCACTTTTGGTCCTTGTGATATTTTAGAAATAGGCAATCAGTAAATATGCCTGTGAAGTCTTTTTGTCAGTACTGCGGCATGTTCTTTCACCACTCCTTTTATGTTGCGTTTAAAAATGAACTCCTTTTATAGCCCATTGACCTCATTTGCATATTTTCAGCGGACAACAGACCGCCATCTTGAAAACGACCACCCTAACATACAAAAACAAGCCACCATCTTGAAAACGACCACCCCTAACACGAGGTATACGTGAGGTTCCAAAATCCATACCACAACCACGATACACAACCACGATATTCAACATAAAATTCAACATAAAAAAAATAATAATAAATTCCTTTAATAAATTTTTGAATTGTATGCCATATATGAAGCCATTTTACTAAGTGAAAACAATCACTATAATTTGTTTTCGGTGCGTTACTGCCGGAAGTCCAGGCTGCATGCTCACTCGTGGTCTCTGCGTGCAGGGTCCTGCGTGAGAGTGTTATTAGCGCATTAGCATATTAGTCTAAATTTCCAGGTAATTCATCTAAGCTAGCCGTTCATTGTGTTCCATATTTGTGTTCCATATTTGCTATTTGTTTTTTGTTGTATATTAGTTGAAAATCAAGTTTTGGTTGGAAAAGTTTCGTTTCTCACTTTTGCCACCAAGTTCGTTGTTGTTGTAGGCCTAGGCATGAATCTACTTACAACTGCTTAATCCATATTTATTTTTGCACTGGTGCTACCTAAAAAACGGATACATGTCATTTCGTACCCAAACCGAATCCAGACGTTTTCGTACCATATCTTATATCAGTTATCTAATATCATAAACTATATTACCACACAGTTGAATGTCTGCATAATTATTGTAGAAATTATGCGTAACTTATAGAAGAATACTTAAGAAATATTACACAAAAATACACATAACTTACGAAAACTACTGCATGGACGACTCAACTTGGCATACCGGCATCACAGTGCCTTGTGTGGGCGGGAAACGACACAACAAAACATGCTTCATTTCCATTCTCCTTCTGTTCTTGTTGGAAAGATTCAGAATATCTGTTTCGTGTGTTATTATCGTTGTGTCTAAGAGAATCTATCAATAAACAGGTTGCCGATGTGTACAATCGGGTCCCCGCGGGTGGTTGGGTGGGTTCAGGTTCCCGTTCCTTCAATGCATTTTGCTGTCAGCAACAGGAACTTCATAATGTTATGTCTAGCACTGCAATATCACTTGTCTTTATTGCGCCATGTAAGTGCCCTGTCTGTGTCTTGTGCGCTGTCCTCAGTGTTTTATAGGGTGTATGTAGGGTGTCTGGTTCCATGCTGCTTCAAACATTTCTTCTTTGGGGTAGCAGGAACACAACTGGGCTGAGTCAGTGGTGCTTTATTGGTTCCTCGTCATATAGCGGAAATATTGTTGAAAGTCACGTCACTCACTCTTTACAATCCAGTCCCACTTCTGGAAACTTGCAGGCAGAAAACTCTTCGAATGAAGGAACACAACTCAATAAACATGCAAATAAACAGGCAATAGCCCCACACCACTCGTTTTTATATTCGGCATTTAACGTCATATAGCGAAGGAAATTTATCAATACGATACATTGGTTACACAACTGTCTTATATTCATGCTTTGTTTATAATAAATATTCTTATCACAAATTCTCAGTAAATTAAATTGTAGCAATCTTCTAATCTAGGCCTACAGTACAGTGGGGGCCAGGGCATGGCCTATTCCGCACGAATATCACAGGGCATATGCTAGCGATGGTAACCAACAGTTCATAACTCTGCCGGTATCTCTAACATATTTCATTCTGTTAAGTTATTAGTAAACCTGTCCGGGGTTGAAATGTTCATGAAATACCTGCAGCACATTTGTCAAGAATTGTCCGGTACATAATTAAAATACATGTAAACTCACTGAAAACCAGCAGTCCATCCAATTTTCTGCCGGAAATGTCCTGCAAATAAAAAGCAATTTACATCCCTGCCTGTACATACACCTGTTTCCTAAGTATATCATTCGCCACACATTTCTTGAACCTCACTATCACAAGTTCACCATTAAACATGGTGTCCATTCCACAGGAAATTTTCACCATAAACCGACACAAAATGTTTGAATAACTCTCATTGAAAATTCATTCGTAAAATACAAATCTTAATAGTTTTCATGTTGAATTTTATAGGGTCATCAAAATATAAACATTTTTGTATATTCTTCGTTTTTCTTGTAATGTTTACAACAAAAGTTGCCAACCTGTAACCATCTTGGTCATTTATATGCGGTAGCACTCACCCTGGTATCGTGTGTATCCATTTTCAGCCTACTTTCGGCAACTGCAAGAGAGAATTTCCTGAAATCAATACCACGTCACTTGGTCAGCCAATCAGCTAAAGTCTACCCACGTAACCCCAACGTAACTCGCCATTTTCGAATCATGTTATGTCCTACTTGCTCAAAATTACACATCCACCACACCTCTTGCATTATGCGAAAGTTATTCATACCTATATCTTTTGTAATACCAGGCAATATCTGTTTCCCAAGTGGCATGAAAGCCTGTAATTTTTCACATTTCTCCAGTTGGTTCTCCGCCGTATGAAGGCCGAACTAAATCTGGTAATATACCATAAATCGCTCCACAATAATGTACACACACGAATCGCAAGCCATCTTATGCATGGTGAAGTGTATGCAAATGGAAAAGTTGCATCTCAATTTGCCGTGAATTTTTCACCATATACAATGCCAGGTTTCAATACTGGTAACTTGGGCTGAGAAAAAAATATTTCTGTTTCCCGTTACCCCACCTAGTCTAAATAAATTGTGCGAGTCTTAAAATTTTATTAGCAAATGCCAACAAACATTACAAAATCACTACCAAGGGGTCGGTTAACTACAACAACAACCATAAAGTGGTGCTCCCACTGTTTGCTTACCATAAAGTGTCACTGTATAGTAGCATGGCATGGCGGCAGGTTCACTGTCTTTTCAGGAAATAAAGCACCTAATTCTAGGTCGGGAATCAGCAATTAGCAACATTATTACACTTCGGTCCACCTCGTCATGTTTACCAGCACAGTTTTGAACATATTCTCCTTCAACTTCGAAAGAAATCTTCACATTTTAGGGCTGAAATTATGGCGCTTGTTCAAGAGTGTTTCGCGTACACGGCAACTTGCTAGTGATAACTGTTCATTTTCAGCGAATTCAGCCACAACACAGTCCAAGTCGCCGTCAAAGTACATGTATAACCTACCAGTACCATTTCTCTGCTGAAAAAAATTCCACAGTCACTTGTTTTATTATGAATGCATTGCAATAAAGCCCCAACATTCAAGCAAGTAATAATTCTTTGTTTTTCGAGAAATCATGTGGTGAAATCATTGTACGGTCCAGTCTCCTTTCTCAAATTGCTCGAATTTCATCACCTATAATTATTACCTATAACACTGCTGTTATAGATAACTTTAACTGCCATCACTACTGTTGTAGATAACTATCACCGCCATCACTGCTGTAATAGACAACAATCACTGCTGTCATAGAGAACCTTTACCACCATCACTGCTGTTATACACAACTATCACATATAACACTGATGGCCCATTCCACAGGAAGTGGTCCAAACACGCCCAATTTTAAAAATGTTGATGTCCATGAAACTTGTTATTCTATTGTAGCAAATAGTCCAGATTACTTGTTGTGGCAGTAGTTTACATTTTCTAGTATATACCTGTCTCATAATTACAGGTGAAGTCAACCATTTTTTTTCTCTTTTTTTTTATGGTAAAACACACCTAAACAGTTAGTGCATTCATTTTTATCAAGGCTTACGTAGTAAAGGGGAGATATTGTGATGGGGGAAAGAGGATGTCGGTGTCGGTGTCCCCTGCCTGGAAATGAATGGGTTTTTGGTTTAGCAAGTTAAAAAAAAATCTAGAAAAATTAGAAAAAATATAAAAAAAATATAAAAAATATGGGGGTGGGTATGCCACCTGGGGGTACTACCCCTGGGGTACTCTAATGTTAAAATCCCTATGAATGAGTTTTGCGTTTAGCTGAAGTGCACATGTACATCTGTACTTGGAAAGTTTCTTGCAGTTGTCAGCTGTCATTGGATCATTATGAAACTTGGTACACATGTTTCTTATGATTTGAGTATGTACCCGTGCTATTTTTGGGAAGAAATATTAATTTTTCTCCAAATTATGGCAAATGAATGAGTTTTCTGTTTAGGTAAATTGTACATGTAGGCCTCTACATGTATACATGCACATGTACATAGTCAGTTTCCTGCAGTTGTCAGCTGTCATTGGATCATTATGAAACTTGGTACACATGCTTCTTATGATTAGAGGATGTACCTGTGCTATTTTTGACAAGAAATATTAATTTTTCTCCAAATTATGGTAAATGAAGAGTTTTCTGTTTAGGTAAATTGTACATATACATGTCCATGGTAAGTTTGCTCCAGTTGTCAGCTGTCATTGAATTATTGTGAAACTTGGTACACATGTTTCTTATGATAAGTGGATGTACCTGTGCTATTTTTGAGAAGAAATATTAATTTTTCTCGAAATTATGGCAAATGAAGAGTTTTCTGTTTAGGTAAATTGTACATACAGGCCTCTACATGTATACATATACATCTACATGGTAACTTTGCTCCAGTTGTCAGCTGTCATTGGATGATTATAAAACTTGGTACACATGTTTCTTATTATTAGAGAATGTACCTGTTCTATTTTTGACAAGAAATATTAATTTTTCTCCAAATTATGGCAAATGAAGAGTTTTCTGTTTAGGTAAATTGTACATGTAGGCCTCTACATGTATACATATACATGTACATGATAAGTTTGCTGCAGTTGTCAGCTCTCATTGGATGATTACGAAACTTGGTACAAATGTTTCTTATGATTGGAGGATTTATTTATGCTTTTTTTGAGATGAAATATTAATTTTTCTCCAAATTATGGCAACTGATTGAGTTTTGCGTTTAGCTGAAGTGCACATGTACATCTGTACACCACAGTTTGCTGCAGTTGTCAGTTGTCATGATTATGAATGAATGATTATGAAACTTGGTACACATGTTTCTTATGATTAAAACATGTATCTGTGATACCATCCATACCATCACTACCATCCATACCATCACTACCATTCCTACCATCACTATCATCCATACCATCACTACCATCCATACCATCACTACCATCCATACCATCACTACCATCCATACCATCACTACCATTACTACCATCCATACCATCACTACCATCCATACCATCGCTACCATTCCTACCATCACTACCATCCATACCATCACTACCATCCATGCCATCACTACCATCCATACCATCATTACCATTCCTACCATCCATGCCATCACTACCATCCTACCATCACTACCATCCATACCATCACTACCATCCATACCATCACTACCATCCATACCATCGCTACCATCGCTACCATTCCTACCATCACTACCATCCATACCATCACTACCATCCATGCCATCACTACCATCCATACCATCATTACCATTCCTGCCATCCATACCATCACTACCATCCATACCATCACTACCAGCCATACCATCACTACCATCCATACCATCGCTATCATTCCTACCATCACTACCATCCATACCATCACTACCATTCCTACCATCCATACCATCACTACCATCCATACCATCACTACTATCCATACCATTCATACCATTCCTACCATCACTACCATCCATACCATCATTACCATCCATACCATCACCACCTACCATCCATACCATCACTACCATCCATACCATCACTACCATCCATACCATTCCTACCATCACCACTACTATCCATACCATCACCATCCATACCATCACTACCATTCATACCATTCCTACCATCCATACCATCACTACCATCCATACCATTCCTACCATCACTACCATCCATACCATCACTACCATCCATACCATCACTACCATCCATACCATCACTACCATTCCTACCATCACTACCATCCATACCATCATTACCATCCATACCATCACTACCATTCCTACCATCACTACCAGCCATACCATCACTACCATCCATACCATCAATACCATAACTACCATTCCTACCATCACTACCATCCATACCATCACTACCATCCATGCCATCACTACCATACATACCATCACTACCATCCATACCATCACTACCATCCATACCATCGCTACCATTCCTACCATCGCTACCATCACTACCATCCATAGCATCACTACCATCCATACCATCACTACCATCCATACCATCACTACCATCTATACCATCACTACCATCCATACCATCACTACCATTTCTACCATCACTACTATCCATACCATCACTACTATCCATACCATCACTACCATCCATACCATAACTACCATACCTACCATCACTACCATCCATATCATCACTACCATCCATACCATCACTACCATCAATACCATCCATACCATCACTACCATCCATACCATCACTACCATCCATACCATCACTACCATCCATACCATGATGGTGATGGTAGTAATCCCACTTGGCACTGGACTATCCAGCAGTAATCCCACAGAGGATTATCCATCAGTAATAACATGGGACTGGTCCACCCAGCAGTGATCTCACACTGAAATGCCCTATGTACCAGTAATCCGACTGCACTCACCTATCCATCCTACATGGCATTAACTTTTGCCAGTAATCCCACATGGGACTGATGTTATTGTCTGTACCACATAATCTATTCCAGACATTATTGTCTGTATCGCATCACTTATTTCAGACCTTATTGTTTGCTCTACATGTATGCTTTCAATACTGCTGCACCTTTGGCGGATGACCCCGCAAGGCGACATGTTGGGGTTCTCAGAACGCTTGTTATCTCGCCTTACGAAGTAAAGGGGAGATATTGGGAGAGGGGGAGAGAGGGTATCGGTGTCGGCATGGTCGGTGTCGGTGTCCCCTGCCTGTAAATGAATGAGTTTTTGGTTTAGCAAGTTGAAAAAAAATCTAGAAAAATTAGAAAAAATATAGAAAAAATAAAAAAAAAATATGGCTCTAATGTTAAAATCCCTATGAATGAGTTTTGCGTTTAGCTGAAGTGCACATGTACATCTGTACTTGGAAAGTTTCTTGCAGTTGTGAGCTTTTATTGGATGATTATTAAACTTGGTACACATGTTTCTTATGATTAGAGGATGTACCTGTGCTATTTTTGAGAAGAAATATTAATTTTTCTCCAAATTATGACAAATGAATGAGTTTTCTGTTTAGGTAAATTGTACATGTAGAGGCACATATACATGTACATGGTAAGTTTACTCCAGTTGTCAGCTGTCATTGTATTATTATGAAACTTGGTACACATGTTTCTTATGATAAGAGTATGTACCTGTGCTATTTTTGAGAAGAAATATTAATTTTTCTCAAAATTATGGCGAATGAATGAGTTTTCTGTTTAGGTGAATTGTACATGTAGGCTTCTACATGATAAGTTTGCTGCAGTTGTCAGCTCTCATTGTATGATTACGAAACTTCATACACTTGTTTCTTATGATTGGAGTATGTACTTGTGCTATTTTTGAGAGTTACACTGCTGTATTAGGAAACCATCACCGTCAATCACTTGGGTGGTAGATAACCATAACTGGTGTGGTATATAACCATCACATTTTCATCACTGCTGTTATGGAGAACTATCACCCATAACACTGCTGTATTAGGAAACCATCACTGTCAATGACTGGTGTGGTACATAACCTTCACTGTCAATCACTGCTGCAATACATAACTATTACCCATAACACTGGTGTGGTATATAACCATCACTGTCAATCACTGGTGTGGTAGATAACCATCACTGTCAATCACTGGTGTCATATACAACCATCACTGTCATCACTACTGTTGTGGAGAACTATCATCCATAACACTTCTGTATTTCTTGCGCTGTAAAACTTACCTTCACATAACTTATTGCTATCGTGTTCCTACGCGATTGCTCTATTGTAAAACCTTACCACACAACCAAAAGAAAATAGTCCCTGTAATGCCCAATGCCCATGCGCGAGTACCCAGAACTCTCTCTGTCTTACCACGTCACTTCCTTTTTTTCTCTACAATCGTAGTCATCAGACGTAGTTTCTAAGTGCTCTAGTAAAAGTTTCAACATCTACATCTGTAATACTACGGAATTCCTTTCTCATTACTTTGTATTACCTATGGACATTTACTGGGATATTACCTAGAGGAAGATAAGGGAATATTACCAAATTCCTGTATTCGATTACCTACCTGGACTTCAACAAACGTCAGAAAGTATACTTGTCGAATCATAAATAAAGATGGCGTTCGTGTTCTGTGTTGTTTGCGCACGATCAAAACCCACCACGTATCCGCATTCAGCTTGTCCGCCGTGCAGAGGGGTCTGGTGTCATCAGTATGCGAAGTGTGCAGAATGTTAGCTTTGGTCCCACAACGTATTTGAAACATATCTTGTCGGTTCATATGCCAGCAAAATTTTGCCCCCGCCCGGCTTCGAAAAGGCCGAGAGCTTGGTCGCCTCTCCGTCTCGCTCTTCTATGGGCCAGCCGCACGAGCCTGCCTCTCTTCATATGTCTGTAACGCATGATATGGATGTGTCTTTATCTAATAATATGCCGAATGTTGTGAGTATTTCTCCATCTCTTTTCTAGTTACCTAGGTGGGGAACAAATATAGCGGTCGTCCCATAGGTCAAATATAGGTCAAAGTCGAAGGTCAAAGGTCACTGTTACATTTACGATATTGGATTCCATCCGTCTCGGATCTTGTGAACGTCATATCTTGACAACAATTTCACCAATCAACTTCAAACTCGAGACGGTGCTTTTGGTCTTTGATATATGTTGGCACTTGTGGGAAGTTGATGCTGGGTCGACATCGGGCATCACAGACTAGTCTTTTGTGTTAAATGCCGTCATTTACATCTGACGACGATACAGCTCACCAATCTCCAATGTACGAGTTGTCACAGTGAAACAGCTCACCAATTACCAGTAAACAAGTTGTCAGAGCATTTCCATCATAGCTCTCTAGATTTGTATCTAATACCGCTTATGCCGGTGCTAGGGGCCGTGTGGTCATATCATCCAAGTTGCCACATGAACAGGTACAATAAAAGCGTACCTGAGATACAACACATATCAAGAATCGTTATATTTTTGGTATGTGCTTTAAAATAGGTTAACCAGAACACTTTTCTGTGAAGTCATGTCACGCAGTCAGTATGTCGGCACCTCTTCCCACTTCCCTTATTTGTGTTGTAATTCACATCAGTTAGACAGTGATTGGTATTGATTTTCCTTGAGGTAGTATGTAATCCAAAATGGCTGCCATTGGCCTTCTTGGATTTCACTCACCCATATTGTACCCATCTGTGTTTTGAACGCGATATCTTTATCTATTCCACTCATCGATTTATAAACCTCACCATCCACAAATCCATATACAACTACAAACTTACATTCCAGTGTTACACTACCCATTACTGCTTCCCAAACCTCCTCAAATTGTCTCAACAATTCCAGATGAACATCTCTTTCCACAAAAACAACTGTCCCAGTTATATTTAAGGATATACTGGAAGCGTATATGCTGTGTGCTCTCAAACAGGCTACTTGGCGGAGGACCTGCTAGCTACTCAGCTTGTTTTATTTAGCTTTCATTTTCATAGCTTTACTATCCATTTTAATGGCTTCAAATTGTCATTTAAATAGCACTAATTACCTTATAATAATATATAATTATTTTTAAGCATTTTCAGAGCTCCATAAATATGAATTAAATACAACGCCACCTCATACTGGACACATTTTCTGTAAAAGTAGAGAAATTTATAACAGTATCATGAAAATCAGTTGACTGGGCTTGTTTTGATACAGCCCCAGGTAGCTTTAAATATGGAGTTGACTTCCAGCAGTTATTTAATTCGTACTCTGTATCTCATTTAATCTCAGGTATGCTTTGTTTCATCAACATTCAGGAACACAGATTTAATCAGAACCCAGACATAATTGGGTCCAGCCCTAGCAGTGTGGATGCAATTAAGTTTCTGGAGAAGCTAACACAGCATCAACTTTCAAGAACATGGAATTTCTGAAGCAACTTGTGGTACCAGTACAGAGCAGATGTGATGCAATCTGGAACTTTCCATTTTCTGGAACAGCATCCTGACATAATCTCAGATGTTGTCAACACTCGTCTCAGTGGCAAAAAAAACATGCTATAGTGTTGAACACACTGCCTTGCCTACATGTATCCATCAGTCAAGAAGCTATCCTCCAGCTGGGGTACTCCACATTGGGAGTCTTAACGGCCCTTTTCAGGGCCAACCAACATATTTTCGAAAGAGAACTTTCTCTCTGAGCACATACTCCTTTAGTTACTTTACATAATTCTTATTCTTTTGTTAGCAATTCTAGCTTATTATTCTATGTTCTATGAACATTATCAAACTGCGAATCCTACACATTATGTCTGGTATCACAATTTATAAAGTGCTGTTAACCTGCTTCAATCATGCAGTGAATACTAGCTGTATTGTTTTCTTTCATTTTCCAATTACATCTCATCCCAGGCACACCTCAGCTCTCATATATGCATTTTCTTTTCTCTTCGCACAGATACATCTCTATTGCTGAGAGTGAGAGAATGCCGAGCAGTAAACATGGTAAACTTTGGAAACGACTGTGTGCCAAGGTATCTCCATTTATTATTCTCATGTAACATCTTTTGCTACATTTATCTACAAATGCATGAAACCCTATGTGGCCTGGGTTATTAGCCAGGTGGGTGTATAGGGGTTGTGCCCCCCCCCTTTATATTTTATTATACGCCCGCCAAAAGGCGTACGTATTATGTCATGGCGGTTTCCGTCTGTGTGTCCGTCTGTCCGTCGGCCGTGTCCAGTCTATATCTGGCACAGTTTTCTGTCTACAGTTCTAATTTTTGGTGAGTGGATACCCTATGGGAAGACGATGTGTCGCGTACCAAAATCAAGGTCCAGGTCAGAGGTCAAAGGTCACTGGCCTAAAAAAAAAACAGGAAATCACTGAAGTGTTTGTGTCCGGTCTACATCTGTGAACGTTTTCTATCCACAGTTGCAAATTTTTGTGAGCGGATATGCTAGGTGAAGACCATGTGTCGCGTACCAAAATTAAGGTCGAGGTCAAAGGTCACTGTTGCCTAAAATCAGGAAATCATTCATCGTTTACAGTTTTCTATCTACAGTTCTAATTCTTGGTGAGTGGATGCCCTAGGGGGGAACGATGTGTTGCACACCAAATGTAGGTCCAGGTCAGATATCAAAGGTCAGTGTCACTGAAAAATCAGGAAATCATTAAAAATTTCTAATTTTTTGTGAGTGTATTCAATAGGACAAAATGAAGTGTCGCATACCAAAAAATATGTCACGGTCAAAGGTCAGTGTCACCCCAAAATCAGGAAATTATTAAAAATAACATTTTTTTGTGCCCAAAATCAAGAAATCATTAAAAGTCGCATTTTCATATGCCTGTCAAATACAAGGTTGTGTAATGCGATGTTGGGATCTGTATTTCATCCATCAACATTTGTTGTCAATGTGATATGTCTAGTTTCAAGATATGGATTGGTACCCCGGTACTAAAATTTCAGTATACCTTACTTTGCATGGCAGTTATCTTGTGGAGTTGTCTCCTGCTGCATTTAGTTAAACTGTTGTGAAATAAAAACCATGAATTTACTAATTTAGGAATTTCATACCTGTTCACTGACTCAAGAACAAAGGTTTACTTCATCACTTTCTTCTTCTTTCATGAAAAATTATCTCCACTGAAAGGAATCCATTTGCAGGAAAACGACTATTTTCTTTTCATTGTCTATTTCAGTGTGGGATATGTGAGCTCTCGGCTCTTGCTTCAAGGTCAACTAGTTATCAATAGTTGAGCTCATTTCAGTTTATCATTCAATAGAATATGTTATATATGTTACATTATCAGAAGCACAAAATTGTTCTCTGTATTGCTAGTTATCAATTGGAATCAAGGCTATTAAACAACCTTTAAATTTGAACCAATGTAATTCCAGATATACAGGCGTATATTGAAGCCCCTTGGGCTCTTGTTATCGATGCTGTGGCATTAGCTGCAGAAAGCTTGATACAGGCATCTAAATAATGTCTGTGGGTATCTGTGTCCCCATCCCTGTCCAAAAAAGTGGTTACATTTTTTCACTTCAAAATATTTTCCTGGCCACAGCTTCTCTGCCTCATGGTGCAAATATTCAACTCATCATGCACCACCCTGGGGCGCATGTCTCCACCTCTGGGCAACCATATGTTAAAGTTATTGTGAGCATGTAGAAATTAATATTACTGTTTTGTGAAACAAGGGAAATAACTTTCAATGACTTTGATTCTGCAGTACAACTTTAGAGTTAGTTCCCTTGGTATGTAGACCTTTGTACCGGAAGTATACCAACATGTGTTTTTATAACAACAACAGCAGCTGTACTGGCTGAAGATGTTTGGTAAACAGAGAGGAATATCACTGCACATCTTAGTTGTACATATCCAATATGATCACAAGTGATGAGCTGGCGTGATCTATCATTGTTGTTCACAACTGCCCCTTGTACATTGCTTCATTAATTGACCTGCCTTCATACCTATGAATGGATTCGGGTGGAGTTGATTATCACAGCCGAGGATGTAAACATATTGGGTAGAGCTGTTCACCACAGCCATACCTCTGATTGATCACCGTTGTATTACGTAAGGTTAAGGCTCAATGCCAGCATATAGTAACAACTACATTATGTTCAATATCAGCAGTTGTCAATCGGCACTCTCCTGTTAGGTCCTAATAAAAGTCATCTAATGTTAAATTGAAATCAAGTTTTCGTTTCCTTTGTTGTTATGGTATTGTTAGGTCACCTTACATCTTTTTGGTGTCAGAAGTGGGATAGGTTTTAGCAACGGTGATCAATTATGTATTAGCTGTGGTAGAAGAAGATGAGGAAGCCATCCACGTGACTCTGTCATCCCCATCCTGACGTGTGACATATTTCGCTACAGACATCTACATGTGATTCATATACGTGCACTGGCATGCCTCTATGGAAAGAAGTTCAAACACACTGATTTGCAGTTTATGGACTATGGTACAAGGCCAGAGGTTTGAAGCGTTCTGTTACTGTTAATGTGGTCTATGTTAATGTAATAAGCGGCAAAGGACACACTCTGTATCACGAGAACTAGTACACTGTATTAATCTTGTCCATAAATAGGGCTGATGAGATAACAACAGAAGAATTGGATACCCTCAAGTCACAGCTGGAACAGCTAGAACTTGAGAAAGCAAGGAACCAGGACACCATACGGCAATTACAAGAATAGAGAGATGCTTCTGGAAGGGGGCAAGGTGCCCAACACACAGTAAAGGGGGTTCTTCCACGGGAGAGAAAGTTAAGACATTTTTCTGGCCACACATCAGTGGAAGAATGGATCGAGCACGCCAAGGTAGCAATCCGAGTACAATCTCTCACTGGCAGTGAGGCAGTCGACTTCCTCAAGGTACATCTAAATGGCCCGGCTAGGGTAGACATGCGATGTCGTCCAAACAACAACACGCATCACATATATAATGCATTGAGTGGGTCTTTGGTGGGCGATACTCTGCTGACGACTCTATAACGAATATTATGGATTAAGAATACTGATCAGCGATACGGATTTGATATTTTGGAACATCATGATGTCTTGCCGGCATCATTGAAAATTGTTGACCGCTTCTCTCTTGCAGGAAACAAGCCTATGTTTATGTATACTTTTGTCTTTTTGAATTTGGTGCTAATACTGTTATATGGAAATGGAATAGGTCTTTGGATTATGGACGCGGATATTCTCTAATGGACGACGGCTGGATTATGAATGACGGACTAGACGCTTGTAATCCCAACTTTTGAAGGCATTTTATGATCGGGCACAGGGGGAATCAGAGTCCCTGTCTGAATTTTCCCACGCACTGGTAAAACTCCTTGAACGGCTCAGCAGAGTATATGTCAGACGCGTTGCAGAACGTGATGTTATGCTGCGTGAGCAATTTGCAGAGGGGGTCTGCCACTCCACACTGCGATGGGAATTGCGAAAGCAAGTCTCAGATCACCCATCCAGCACATTTCCAGACGTCAGGGACACCGCCCTTAGATATTCTGTGGAGATCACCAAGTACAGCAAAGGCCGGGCCCGGGCAAAGTTGGGCGAAAGGGAGCCACGAAGCTTCCAGCAATATCACTTGGGCGCTGTGGGGAAACACTCCAAACTACTTCATTCCTGGAGGTAATGGCTCGACAAAACGAGCGTACCTGAGATACAACACATATCACGAATCGTTAGATTCTTGGTATGTGCTTTAAAATAGGTTAACCAGAAGACTATTCTGTGAAGTCATGTGACGCAGTCAGTATGTCGGCACCTCTTCCCGGGCCTTACAGACTAGTCTTTTGTGTTAAATGCCGTCATTTACATCTGACGACGATACAGCTCACCAATCTCCAATGTACGAGTTGTCACAGCGAAACAGCTCATCAATTACCAGTATACGAGTTGTTAGAGCATTTCCATCATAGCTCTCTAGATTTGTATCTAATACCGCTTATGCCGGTGCTAGGGGCCGTGGTCATATCATTCAAGTTGCCACATGAACAGGTACAATAAAAGCGTACCTGAGATGCAACACATATCACGAATCGTTAGATTCTTGGTATGTGCTTTAGAATAGGTTAACCAGAAGACTATTCTGTGAAGTCATGTGACGCAGTCAGTATGTCGGCACCTCTTCCCACTTCCCTTATATGTGTTGTAATTTAGAGCAGCTATGCCAGCAGCAGAAGTCCCCAACATGACAGATAGAATCTAAAGGTCATCACATTACAAACCAGCGTTCCGCAACAGCCCCTTCTGATGGAAAATCCATGGTAACCTGCTTTTTATGTGGAAAATTTGGTCACATGAAAGCTGAGTGTCGCTCCTACAAGAAATGGCTAGAGTGCCGTCAACAAAAGGACACCCAGTCGGCAACTAGTGCAGAAGAGTTCATCCCGTTAAACTTGTAGGCCCTACTGCTATGAGCGAAGCAGTGGGGCAAGGGGAATCGAACAGATCTAATGAGTGTGAAGAATGGTTTAGTACAGTAGGGGGGGTCCCAGCAGTTGTTGCCAAGTTTTGTGGTGTTCCAGTACAATGTCTAATAGACACTGGGTCTATGGTCACAACGGTTACTGAAAGTTTCTTCAATCATCACCTTCGGGCAAAGCTGGGGGATCCAAGTCAAGAGAACAACTGGCTCACATTTAGGGCTGCTAATAAAATGGAAATCCCTTATGTTGGATATGTTGAGTTGGATGTGGAAGTGGATGGACATGTGAGTCCAAAACGTGGAGTGCTTGTCAGGGATACACCAAATTATCACAGGAAGAAGCTACTTCCTGGACTCCTCGGAACTAATGTACTTCGCGCATTACCAAGGTATGCAGGTCTCTTTCCTGTACAGAATCCACAGTCTTCATGTGGTTTTGTTCGTATTGCTGGTTCAGAGGAGGTGGTAATTCCTGCAGAGTGTGAGTGTGACATTTGGGCTGTCGGTAAGCCCATTTGCGTACACTTCGCCATCCATAAGATGGCTTGCGAATCGTGTGTCTCCATTATCGCGGAGCGATATCCAGTGTTTTACTGGATTCTGTTCGGCCTTCATCCGGCGGAGAACAGACTCGAGAAATCTGATGAATTACAGGTTTTCATACTACTTCTGAAACAGATATTGCCTGGGCTTACAAAATATATAGCTATGTATAACTTTCGTATCATCCAAGAGGTGTGGTTGATCTGAAATTTTGAACAAGTAGTTCATCACATTATTCGAAAATGGCGAGTTACGTTGGGGTTACGTCGGTAGACTTTAGCTGATTGGCTGACGAAGTCACGTGGTATTGATTTATGGAAATTCTCTTTAGCCGTTGCCGAAAGTAGGCTGAACATGTATACACACGATCGCAGGGTCAGTCTTAACGCGTATAGATGACCGAAATGGTTACAGGTTGTCGGTAAGCCATCAGGACCATGTGCAATTGTTGAGCCACTGTCCTCGCCACTTCCCGGAAATGTGCAAGTGATGCGCACACTAGTGCATTCAAGTGGTTCTTTTTATGTGAAAGTCTCAAACTTCAGTAAAGTTCCTGTAACCCTTAGTGCTAGATGTAGAATAGGAACAACTCGACCATTAGAGGTTGAGAATGAATCTCCTAGTGTGGATGTTTCAAGTAGTGAAATACTGGTCACAAGGCATGATCTCAGAGAAACTGTGTATTTAAACAGACAACATGTGTCACCAGTGCCAGTGGAGAGTACAGCTCTGCCATCAGGACTAGACCTATCGGGGTTTCACAGCAGAAGAGCGGAAACGAGTAGAAGCTCTGTTTACCCAGTATGCAGATGTCTTTGCAGCGGACGAGGATGATTTGGGTATGCCGACGTCATAAAACATGCTATCCAACAACTGATAATAGCCCTGTAAAACAGCCATGCAGACGTATTCCACCCAATCAGATGGCTGAAGTCAAGGACCATCTGCAGCAAATGTTAAGGAAAGGTATCATCCGGCCCAGTACAAGTGAGTACTCCAACCCGGTCGTGCTGGTCAGGAAGAAATCGGGTCACCTGCTAATATGCATTGATTATCGTTTGTTGAATTCCCGTACTCGGAAAGATGCCTATCCACTTCCACGCATCGAAAAGTCGATGGATGCCATATCAGGAGCCAAGCTATTCTCCACCATGGACATGCCATCGGCCTACCACCAGGTGGAAGTGGAGGACAGTGACAAAAGGAAAACGGCTTTCACCACACCGATTGGTCTTTACGAGTATAATCGTATGCCATTTGGGCTCTGTAATGCCCGGCAATGTACCAGCGCCTCATGCATCACGTCCTGAGATACCAGCTGTTTGACTCTGTCCTTGTATATTTGGATGATCTTCTCTGTTATTCTAGAACTGTTGATGAGCATCTACAGCGCCTGCAGATCATTTTCCAAAAGCTGCAAATGTATGGCCTGAAATTGGAACTGAAAAAGTGCAACTTTTTCCAGCAAGAGGTAACCTATCTCGGACACAAGATTTCGGGCCACGGAATTCAGACTGACCCGGAGAAAATAGCAGTTGTCGCCAATTGGCCAACACCAAGTACAGTGAAGGAGCTACGTTCATTTCTTGGTTTCGCCAGTTACTATCGTTGTTTCGTTAAGTATTTCGCCAACACAGCAGCTCCACTACATAAGGTAGTTTCAGAGTGTACGACAGAGGAGCAGGTTACAGGATCGAGGAAGTTTCGCAAACGACAAAGGCCATTGGGATCTAGATGGAGTCAGTTGTGTGAAGATGCATTTCAGGCACTGAAGAATGCCCTCACACAGTCCTCCATATTGGGCTTTGCAGATTACTCTCTACCTTTCATCGTGGAAACTTACGTATCCAATCAGGGTCTAGGGGCAGTACTGTCACAAAAGCAGGAAGGCGTACTGCGTGTTATTGCCTATGCTAGTCGTGGACTGAAAGACTACATACTCGGGTCCTGATTTACCATCTTCACGGATAACAATCCGCTTACCTATCTGCAGACAAAATCCAAACTCCCAGCTGTAGAACAATTATGGGCTGCAGCACTAGCATCTTTCGATTTTGATATCAAATACCGGCCGGGACGTCACAATGCCAATGCTGATGCATTATCACGATTGGACTTGAGCAGTAAAGCAGTTTCCTGTGAATTGGCCTTCAGGGTTGAGTCTACATTGGTCCCTCCTGAAATTGTAGCTTGGTGTGAGGAGCGAGCGATATTGAATGTGGATGAAAACCAACAAAATGTGTGGTCAAGTGCTATAACCACATTTCCTGTCCTAGGCGACGACAGGCTGGCAGAGCTACAAGGGAAGGATGCCGGCATTAGCCTTTTACTACACCACTGGAACCTAAAACGGAGGCCATATAAAGAAGAAAGTGCCCAGATGACCAAGGAGACGCTGCCTTGGTTCAGGCAATGGGACAGGCTGGTCATGCGGGATGGGGTTCTTTACCGGAACATCACCGACCAAAACCATGGGCATATCTCTCAACTTTTGGTTCCTCAATGTCTCAGGTATAATATTCTGGAGAACCATCATGACAACATGGGCCACCAAGGTGTGGAACGGACTGAAGGACTCCTGTGATCTCCATACTACTGGCCAGGGGTTTATCAGTGCATCCTGGCATGGATCGATCAGTGCACTCTGTACTTTGGCAAGGATGCCACATGTTCCAGTGCAGACACCGATGGCACACATAAAGGCGACGACACCTTTGGAAGTGCTTGCGATAGACTCCACGAAACTGGAACTGTCCTCCAATGGCTTGGAGCATGTATTAGTAATGACTCATGTTTTCACCAAATTCACAGTGGTATCTGCCACGCGTAATCACACTGCAGAAACAGTAGCGAGGGTACTGGTGAATGAATGGTTCCTTCGTTACGGAGCACCTCAACGAATCCACAGTGATCAAGGTAGAAACTTTGAATCTGATATCATTGCCGCCCTCTGCAGACTGTACAACATCACGAAATCGCGAACCACACCATATCATCCTCAGGGCAACAGGCAGTGTGAAAGATTCAACAGGACACTCCATCACCTCTTACGTACCTTGCCCAAACAAAAGAAAAGAAGATGGCATGAACATCTGAATGAGGTTGTACACGCTTACAACACAACTCCACATTCAGTCACTGGGCTCTCACCTTTCTTCCTCATGTTCGGTAGGGATCCCAAGCTACCCATCGACTTGTGTTTCGGCTCTCAGTCAAATAGGCCTGAATACCATTCAGAGGATTGGGTGTCACATCACCAGGAGAGGCTCCAACATGCCTATGCTTTGGCCAATGACAAACTTTATCAGGCAGCCAAAACACGGAACAACACCTTCGACAAAAGAGGAAAAGAAGCGCCTCTAGACTTGGGCACTAGGGTCTATCTACGGAACCGTGTACGTGGGCGCAACGAAATGCAATATTCTTGGGGGGAGCGTGTGTATAAGATCATCAAGAAACGGGGCAAATCATGTGTATGAAGTGGAGCCTGCCGATGGGTTTGGCCCATCACGGACAGTTTGTGCACTCAACCACTGCCACCGCCTAACTTTATTCGCAAGGCTGAACCAACAACTCCACGCCCTCCCAAACCAGTAACAGACACTTCGGATTCAGACTCTTCACATCACTACTATCGCGAAATGACATTTCGGGCACCACGGCGCGTTCCTGATCTGGTGCATGACCAAACGAATCGTCATCATAGCGAGTCTGAATCGTCGCCACCAGTTCACCCTCGCCCAAACCTTCATATATCCAATATATCTTGGCAAAAAGTTGAAATATGTGTATTCTGCAATGTTGGTATAATTCTTCTGCCAATCTTTTATGCAACCCCAAAAGGGCTTTATTCATCATCAGGCAGAGCTCTATTTGTTGGGGGGGGGGAGGGGTCAAATTTTATTATTAAATTTTTCTGTCCAAAAACTAATAATCAGTTTTGCCACAATAAATCACATTTTGGCCAGAAAAATGTGAATAAATAGACAGAAAACATTGAATACCCAATGTCCTCCAATTTGAATTTACTCATTGTCCTCTGCTCAGGGGAATGCGAATGGCCTCAAAAGTAACACACTTCTACATGTGAGTGCTTCTTCTTGTTTACTCATTTTTTGTCCTCCGCCACGAAGTGGTGGGATGACTTGGAAATGCTAGCCGTCCGTCCTTCCGTCCGTCCCTCCGTCCGTCCTTCCGTCCGTCCGTCCGTCCCACATCTTGTGAACGCCATATCTTGAGAACAATTCGTCCAATCGACTTCAAACTTGAGAAGGTGCTTCACATCAGTTAGACGGCCATTGGTATTGATTTTCACTGAAGTACGTAACCCAAGATGGCCGCCATCGACCATATTGGATTATGTTCATCCCACATCTTGTGAACGCGATATCTCAAGAACAATTCCACCAATCAACTTCAAGCTTGGGAAGGTTCTTTACATCAGTCAGACGGCCATTGGTATTGATTTTTACTGAGGTACGTAATCCAAGATGGCTGCCATTGACCATATTAGACTCCATCCGTCCCAGATCTTGTGAACGCGATATCTCGAGAACAATTCAACCAATCAACTTCAAACTTAGGAAGGTTCTTCACATCAGACGGCCATTGGTTTTGATTTTCACTGAGGTACGTAATCCAAGATGGCTGCCATTCACCATATTGGATTCTGTCCATCCCACATCTTGTGAACGCCATATCTCGACAACAAATCAACCAATCAACTTCAAACTTGGGAAGGTTTTTCACATCAGTTAGACGGCCATTGGTATTGGTTTTCACTGAGGTACATAATCCAAGATGGCTGCCATTGACGATATTGGATTCCATCTGTCTCGGATCTTGTGAACGTGATATCTCTACAACAATTTCACCAATCAACTTCAAACCCGAGATGGTGCTTCACATCAGTTAGACAGCGATTGGTATTGATTTTCATTGAGGTAGTATGTAATCCAATATGGCTGCCATTCACCATCTTGTATTTCACTCACCCATATTGTACCCATCTGTGTTGTGAACGCTATATCTTCATCTATTCCACTCATCCATTTATAAACCTCACCATCCACAAATCCATATACAACTACAGACTTACATTCCAGTGTTACACTACCCATTACTGCTTTCCAAACCTCCTCAAATTGTCTCAGCAATTGCAGATGAACGTCTCTTTCCACATACGCATACCAACTTTCCAAGTTTTATTTAAGGACATATTGGAAGGGTATATGCTGTATGCTCTCAAACAGGCTACTTGGCGGAGGACCTGCTAGCTACTCAGCTTGTGTAGTTTGTAATACATTCCCTCCATTACACATCATCAGTGTATGGTTTTATTTTAATTCCTCAGGTTGAAATGTTAGATCACATGGGGGAGCCCATTGTTGTTTTAAAGTTGGCCACGAATAAATCAGGTCATCCTTATTTCAAAACAGCTGGTAAGTCCTCCAAATTTGGATAAGAGTTTGTGTCATCATTATTATACACTCCGTCCATGAGTTAATAGTTAACACATCCACCATACCAACATATACAATACCAGTTATTAGAACATCCATCATACATTATAATCTTTTTATATTACTCTCACCTACAGCTCATGCTAGAATATAATTAAGTTAAAAGTTTGTACACCAAATAATTGAACACGCACATTAAATTCAATTATCAAACTCTGGTTATTAGCTGCTGCTTCTTTCTGCACCCATTTGTATTAAACTAATTGTAACCATTATCACAAACCTGAATTTTCCACCATATTATTGTATATTTCATACTCTCTTTTTTTTTCCAACACAGGTAGTCAACGCCTTGTTCAGTGGTGTGTTGAGAATGACGAAGCCTTGGCTCCACTCTTGCAGGTGGCTGTACCAAACCCTTTAACTAGTGAGTATGGTTCAGTTATTTGCTCATTTCCCCACCCCACATTTTATCATGTTTATATTGTTATAAAATGAACTTAGGAAGTTAATTTGTAATTATTTGAAGTAACCAAATATCAGAGAATACACCATATATTATTTTCAAAACATAACAGTTTCATAACAGGCCTGTTACAGGTAGGAATTCAGTCAAGTCATACCAGAAGCTCAGTGAAAATCTTATCCACATCAATTGAGTCGACATGGTCAAAATTGCTACATGGACTTCTAGAATAGTCATCCATAATAGATACAATCTTCCTTTACATGTGTGTCAAGGGTCTAAAATACATCTTATACCTAAACCTGTCCAGCTGCATGTTCATGTCAATAATTGGTTTGGGTGGCAGGCAGAAAACACATGTAAAAAGTATACTTGTTACTGTATCGTCTACCTTTTTGTAAAATATAAATTTATGTAATTTCAAATCGAAGAAATACAGGGGGCAATATTCTGGCAAAATCTTCATGTTTAAATATCAAAAATGTTATGTTCAACATTGAGGTTCCAACATCACAATTTACAATGGTGTTGGGGCAATGAAATAACATGGCAAATATGCAAATAAACTAAAACAGTAGTGTACATGTATTCTATTTTTGTCCTCCGCCACAAAGTGGTGGGAGCACTTGGAAATGCTAGCCGGTCCTTCCGTCCGTCCCACATCTTTTGAACGCGATATCTTGAGAACAATTCCACCTATTGACTTCAAACTTGAGAAGGTGCCATTGGTATTGATTTTCACTCAGGTACGTATTCAATATGGCCGCCATCGACCATATTGAATTTTGTCCATCCCACATCTTGTGAATGCGATATCTCAAGAACAATTCAACCAATCTACTCCAAACTTGAGAAGGTGCTTCACTCCAGTTACACGGCCATTGGTATTGATTTTTACTGAGGTACGTATCCAAGATGGCCGCCATCCACCATATTGTATTCTGTTCATCCCACATCTTGTGAATGCGATATCCCAAGAACAATTCTACCAATCAACTCCATGCTTGGAAAGGTTCTTCACATCAGTCAGACGGCCATTGGTATTTATTTTCACTGAGTAGGCCTACATAATCCCACATGGCCGCCATCCACCATATTGGATTCTGTTCATCCCACATCTTGTGAACGCGATATCTCAAGAACAATTCCACCAATCAACTTGAAGCTTGAAAAGTTTCTTCACATCAGTCAGACGGCCAATGGTATTCATTTTCACTCAGGTATGTAATCCAAGATGGCCGCCATCAACCATATTGGATTCTGTTCGTCTCACATTTTGTGAATGCGATATCTCAAGAACAATTCCACTAATCAACTTCAACTTGGCAAGGTTCTTAACATCAGTCATACGGCCATTGGTATTGATTTTTACTGAGGTATGTAATCCAAGATGGCTCGGATCTTGTGTACGTGATATCTCGAGAACAATTTGGCCAATCGACTTCAAACTCTAGAGGGTGCTTCACATCAGTTAGCCATTGGTATTTATTTTCATTGAGGTAGTATGTAATCGAAAATGGCTGTCATTGACCATCCTGCATTTCACTCAACCATATTGTACCCATCTGTGTTGTGAACACTATATCTTCATCTATTCCACCCATCCATTTATAAACCTCATCATCCACAAATCCATATGTAACTACAGACTTACATTCCCATTACTGCTTCCCAAACCGCCTCAAATTGTCTCAACAATTCCAGCTAAACGTCTCTTTCCACATACACATGTCCACTTTCCAAGTTATATTTAAGGAGATATTGGAACGTATATGCTGCATGCTCTTAAACAGCACCTGCTAGCTACTCAGCTTGTTCTATCCTATTTCTATGTGGGGTAATGAAATAATGAATTGAATTTGTAATCTTTTGATATCAGGTTCATCAACAGTGGAGTTCAAACCAGTTGCACTCGTTCGAGATGTCAATGTGCACCACCTCAGGAAGTACCTCACTGAACAAACTCGCCAATGTGGTATTGCAAATTATTCTCTTTCTTCTCATTATTCATATGGTAGAAGTGCACTTTAGGCTACTGTGGCGATAAATTTTGCAACATTCTTCAAATTTCAATAGCAATCTTCTCAGTTTTGGGGATAAATAACATATCCATGCCAAAGTATTTCTCCTCATATCAGTTGACATAAATATGTTATTTTTTTTTGCTTTTAAGTCTAGGCAATGATGCACATATGTGTAGGCAGCATACTTACTTAACACTTGATTGGTCAATTGCCTATTAGCTTTGGTACATTCCATTCACAATTTTCTTATGGGTAATGTATTAGGAAAAATGTTTCGCCATCTCTAATCAATATTTCTAATTGTATTATGATCAATTCTAAAGCATCTGCCTTATTTCTAGCATTGGAAGCATAGGTACATTGCTGCCCTATATAATATTGAACGATATTGTACTCTTTTCCATGTCACTCTATTCCAAAATGAACCTATTCCATATATCATTTGCACGGGGTGACTAGGTAAATCGCTATAAGTGAGAATTACTCGCTATTTTCTACTTTCAATACCTTATTCGATACATCATCTGTTTCCACTTAGTTTTGCAACTCGAAAGGCTTACAAATGAGAATTATTTCACAGGAGTCTTGTCCTTTTGCTCACTACGTGTATCCCATGGCGTGGCAATCGTAGTAAATTTATGAATCATGCATGTGCAGAAATCGCAACATTGCTATCACGACAGCTGTCACTCAAGAAACATTTCACTCAGTCCGCTGTTCACAGGAGGCAGTGTGCCTGTTTTAGCTAAGTTATGTTCATATATAGGTCTTTTAATTGCTTGGCAACTCAACATAAACGTAGTGTTCTTGTAGTGTTCTTGTGTTGGCAGTAGGCTCACGTGCTGCTCCAGGGCAGAGTCCGCAAAACTGTAATTGCAACTCACCTATTTTTTAAAGGTCATATGCTCATTGTTATGACATAATTTGAACAAATATTTATAGGCTTCCAAAGTAATACTATGTATACATTTGGTCATGGTCCAAAGCCGTGCTGAAAATTACCCACCTTTACCAAGTTTATCCACATCACATTCTATTCTATATAATATTTCATGAAGTATGTTATCTACATTGTCCAAATTGATGCCACATATGCTTGTGCCTGGAGTCTAATGTATATCACTCACCTTCACCTATTTTCTAACGGTCAAATTCTATTTGTTAAGTCACATGCCTGAATTCATGTTCCATATGCAATTAATTGAGCATAGTCCAGAAATGTTTAGAATATCACCTACCAGTATCTATATTTCCAATATCAAATTACTTCATTTTATTATGAGCTTGAAGGTGGAATATTTTTAGAGCTAAGTATTAGGGTCATATTCTACCACAACCTCGGTGCAGAATTTTTTCCATCTATTAAGCTATGCCTTTCTAATTTTAGTTAAGTTTACCCTTGAAAATGTTCTACAACAGTAATGGAATATTGTGAAATTGAACATTTACATCAAACACTCCACATACTTGCTCCCTTCTATTATTAGAAATTGTCATCATAGCTCTGTATTACTTAGCCAATTAAAACTGCTGTATTATGTCTCATATTATTATAATTTCATTTTCTTCTGTTTCATTTTCCAGTTCAAGCCATTCATGGTGACACAGTTATTAATGCCGAAATATTCAGGCCACATTTGCAGCCAATATGGTGGAATAAAAGTGTGTGGCCATATGCCTCCGTGAACAATGCGGTCACAAATGCAGATGGAGAAACAAGTATACCTCGCTCACATTGTCTGACATCTCCTATTTACCCTAGCATTAATACCTATGTTCATTGAGAGAAACATAGCAATATTGAGTGAGAGGGCTTGTAAACAGATAGGGGGGGGGGGGGGGCAGGGTAGGGCACTCACTTTCGTTGTGCTCTCATGGAACAACTTTCAGCTCATAACTTTATACATGGGTCATCACATTAAGTCAGAGGTATTGCTTAACACTTCACACACATCATTACTCAAGCATCCCCCACACAGTTCCTTTAAGTAAATTAGCCGTATGTACCAGCGCAATCTTCAAGTTTGTTGTGAGTTATTCACATCAGGTGCATGCAGCTAATTCCATTAATTCTTCACTCGGTGGTGTGCCATGTGTCTTGCTTAACATTCAGCTTTAGAAAGTGCCCAATTTACATTTAGTTAACTTTCTTTAACTTAGGGAGCAATATTCTCTAGCCGACTTTTTGGTTATATTGCGAAATATAAAATCTATTCCATAGAATGGCACATTGTGTTCGTCTGTATGTCTATCAACACAATGCACACTGGTTACACTTTTATTTCCATACACCTCAGCGAACACCAACAGGTCACCTTTATAAAACATCACACCCTTCTGCTTTAGAATACAGCTTGGTCATGTCATATATCTTTAAATATTTAACTGTTCATATTCATAAAATTTGGAGAGCGATACAACTCCCACTTGCTATATATGGATACCAAAGAAATTCACCTCATTCTGTTCATTAAGGAGTGAGCGGAACATTAGTAGTGTAATTCATCTCCAAAATATTGTGGGAGCCAGATCTTCCATTGTGTAAATGTATCACATGAACTGCAAGCTTTTAACTGCATGGTGAACTGTAATAAGTTTCATTATCCTGAAAGTTCCTAACTTTCTTAAACTATATATCGGCTAATTTGAATTTATACTTCAATCCTCATGTTAAAAGTGAAGCATTAAAATTATGCTGAATATCATTTTTATCTCGCCTTACGAAGTAAAGGGGAGATATTGTGAGAGGGGGAAAGAGGATGTCGTCGTCGGTGTCCCGTGCCTGGAAATGAATAGGTTTTTGGTTTAGCAAGTTAAAAAAAAATCTAGAAAAATTAGAAAAAATATAAAAAAATATGGGGGGTGGGTATGCCATCTGGGGATACTACCCCTGGGGTGCTCTAATGTTAAAATCCCTATGAATGAGTTTTGCGTTTAGCTGAAGTGCACATGTACATCTGTACTTGGAAAGTTTCTTGCAGTTGTCAGCTGTCATTGGATGATTATGAAACTTGGTACACATGTTTCTTATGATAGGAGGATGTACCTGTGCTATTTTTGATAAGAAATATTAATTTTTCTCCAAATTATGACGAATGAGTTTTCTGTTTAGGTAAATTGTACATGTAGGCCTCTACATGTATACATATACATCTACATGGTAAGTTTGCTCCAGTTGTCATCTGTCATTGGATGATTATGAAACTTGGTACACATGTTTCTTATTATTAGGGCATGTACCTGTGCTATTTTTGAGAAGAAATATTAATTTTTCTTCAAATTATGACAAATGAATAGTTTTATGTTTAGGTAAATTGTACATATACATGTACATGGTAAGTTTGCTCCAGTTGTCAGCTGTCATTGGATGATTATGAAACTTGGTACTCATGTTTCTTATGATTAGAGGATGTACCTGTGCTATTTTTGAGAAGAAATATTAATTTTTCTCCAAATTATGACAAATGAATAGTTTTATGTTTAGGTAAATTGTAGGCTTCTACATGATGGTAGGAATGGTAGTGATTATCAGCTTAGTACTGGCTTCTACATGATAAGTTTGCTGCAGTTGTCAGCTCTCATTGGATCATTACGAAACTTCATACACATGTTTCTTATGATTGGAGTATGTACTTGTGCTATTTTTGACATGAAATATTAATTTTTCTCCAAATTATGGGAAATGATTGAGTTTTGCATTTAGCTGAAGGACACATTACTACCATCACTACCACCACTAACATCCTACCTTCACTACCATCCATATCACTACTACCATCCCTAACATCCTACCATCACTACCATTCCATATGGGCCCTCAGTGGCTGAGTGGTCTAAGGTGCTTCGCTGGTGACCACTAGCCTCACACTGATGCACCGGCACGGGTTCGAACTCAGCCTGTCCATGTGTGGAAGATTGTCAGTTACTTGCCAATGGACGGTGGTTCTCTCCGGGCACTCCGGCTTCCTCCACCATCCAAACTGACTGTCACCATATGAGTGAAACAACCTTGAGCGTGACATTGAACCAAATCCCCCTCCCCTACCATCCATACCATCACTACCATACTGATCATCACTACCATCCCTACTATCATTACCATCCATATCATCCCTACCATCACTACCATTCCAACCATCACTGCCATCCCAACCATCACTACCAATCATACCCTTCCAACCATCATTGCCATCCCAACCATCACTACCATCGGATCCCTACTATCGCTATCATCTATACTATCACTACCATCCCTACAATCACTTACATCCTACCATCCATGTTATCCCTGCCATCACTACAATCACTACCATCGGATCCCTACTACCATTACCATCCATACCATCCTACCATCACTGCTATCACTTACATCCTACCATCCATGTCATCCCTGCCATCACTACAATCCCAACCATCACTACCATCGGATCCCTACTACCATTACCATCCATACCATCCTACCATCACTGCTATCACTTACATCCTACCATCCATGTCATCCCTGCCATCACTACAATCCCATCACTACCATCCATACCATCACTACCATCCATACCATCACTACCATCCCTACCATAACTACCATTCCTACCATCACTACCATCCATACCATCACTACCATCCATACCATCACTACCATCCATACCATAACATCCATACCATCACTACCATCCATACCATCACTACCATTCCTACCATCACTACCATCCATACCATCACTACCATCCATACCATCACTACCATTCCTACCATCCATACCATCACTACCATCACTACCATTCCTACCATCACTACCATCCATACCATCACTACCATCCATACCATCACTACAATCCATACCATCACTACCATCCATACCATCACTACCATCCATACCATCACTACCATTCCTACCATCCATACCATCACTACCATCCATACCATCACTACCATCCATACATCCATACCATCACTACCATCCATACAATCACTACCATTCCTACCATCACTACCATCCATACCATCACTACCATCCATACCATCACTACCTAGAGGACTATCCATCAGTAATAACATGGCACTGGTCCACCCAGCAGTAATCTCACACTGGAATGCCCTATGTACCAGTAATCCCACCGCACTTACCTATCCATCCTACATGGGATTAACTTAATTTTGCCAGTAATCCCACATGGGACTGATGTTATTGTCTGTACCAGATAATCTATTCCACACATTATTGTCTGTACCACATCACTTATTCCAGACCTTATTGTTTGCTCTACATGTATGCTTTCAATACTGCTGCACCTTTGGCGGATGACCCCGCAAGGCGAGATGTTGGGGTTCTCAGAACGCTTGTTAAGTTAAATTGAGAACTCTTGCCAAGTCCACCTACCCCACCCATTATGTTTCTTCAAAACTAATCTTACTGCAATCTGCATAGAATTTGTATATTTCATCATCGAAAATGACTCGTTGCAAATATCCTCATTTCTATAACCAAAAATGGAAGAAAGTGGCCTTCTATCATTTCATAATAGTGTAAACCCCCCACTTTTAACTACATCATAATTTGTCTTCCTTTCTCTTAGCTCATGTATGGTACCATTCTGCTGGGTATTTCCACTCCTTCAAAATAGCATATGTGAATCTATTATCCACATGCCAATTACAATCCTTGGAACAAATAAGTGAATTTTATACAGACCGAGTCCTGCTCCTTTTTATCTCGCCTTCAAAGTAAATGGAAGACATTGTGAGGGGGGAAAGAGGGTGTCGGTGTCCCCTGCCTGGAAATGATAAGGTTTTTGGTTTAGTGAATTCAAGATAAAAATCGAGATGAATTGAAAAAAATATGAACAAAATAAAAATAATATGAGAGGTGGGTATGCCTCCTGGGGTACTACCCCTGGGTCCTCCAATGTTAAAAGCCCTATCATAGAGTTTTGCGTTCAGCTGAAGTGCACATGCACATCTGTACATCACAGTTTGCTGCATTCGTCAGCTGTCATTGCATGATTATTAAACTTGGTACACATGTTTCTTATAATTAGAGTATGTACCTGTGCTATTTAGGAAATGGAATATTAATTTTTGTTCCAATTTTGAGGGTTTTGTATAAGTAATCTGCCAATAATAATGTACAGATGTACACCTGTACATGGAAAGTTTTCTGAAGCTGTTGGCTTTCATTGGATGAGTTTAACACTTGCTATCCAAGTTCAATGTAATTCGAGGCTGTGCATGTGCTATTTGAGAAATATCACATTAACTATGAATTTTTGTCCTAATTATTGCAGTTTAGACTTTGTATGTTTCCATTGATAATGTTTTTGTTGGGCAAAAATTTACATGTATATATGTACATGGAAAGTTTGTTGAACCTTTCGTGGCATCATCATAAAACTTGGTTTACATGTTTCGTGTTTTCCTAGGTCACAGCTCTCCCGCAGTAATCCCACACCGCACTGACCTATCCAGCAATTTTCGCAAATGGCACTGGCCTATTCAGCAGTAATGCCACATCATGGTACTCACCTATCCAGCAGTATTCCCAAATGGCACTGGCCTATCCAGCAGTAATGCCACACAGCACTGACCTATCCAGCAGTATTCCCAAATGGCACTGGCCTATCCAGCAGTAATCCCACACCAGTCTGGTCTATCCAGCAGTAATCACATTTAGTACTGGCCTTTCTGGCAGTGATGCCACACCGCACTGGACTATCCAGCAGTAATTCCACACCGCACTGGCCTATCCAGCAGTAATTCCACATTACACTTAGCTATCCGGTAGTAATTCCACATGGCACTGGCCTATGAAGCAGTGATCTCACACGGTACTGACCTATCCAGAAGTAATATAACACTGCACTGCAATATGCAGCAGTGATCCACATGGCACTCACCTATCCAGCCATAATCCTACATTGCACTTACCTATCCCGCTGTAATCCCACACAGGTTTAGCCTATCCAGCAGTAATCCCACATGGGACTGGCCTACCCAGCCGTAATCCCACACAGCATTGCCATATGCAGCAGTTATCCCACACGGGACCGCCTATGCAGCAGCAATCCCACACGGTACTGTGACTGTCCTATCCAGCATTATTCCCATACGACATTCATCTATCCAGCAATAATCCCACACAGAACGGGCCTATGCAGCAGTAATCCCACTTGGCATTGGACTATCCAGCAGTAATCCCACAGGGCACTGGTCTATCCATCAGTAATAACACATGGTACTGGTCCATCCAGCAGTAATCCAACACAGCACTGGCCTATCCAGCAGTAATCTCACATGGCACTTACCTGTCCAGCAGTAATCTCACACTGTACTGCCCTATGCACCAGTTATCCTATGGCACTCACCTATCCATCCTACATGGTGTTTACTTATATACCAGTAATCCCACATGGTACTGATGTTATTGTCTGTACCAGATAATCTATTCCTCAAATTATTGTCTTTACCACATCACCTTTTCCAGACATTATTGTTTGCTCTGCATGTATGCTTTCAATAATGGTACACCTTCGGCGGATCACCCCGCAAGGCGAGATGTTTGGGTTCTCACAACGCTTGTTGCTTTCATGAAAATCCTGGGGTATTCAATCCTGAAGAAAACTTGAAGGAGATCCAGTTGCTTGACAGCCATAGGGAACACAAAAACATATGTTCCATTGAAAGCACTATTACAGATTTCATTTTTATCTTGTCTTATGAAGTAATGGGGATATATACTGACAGGGGGGGGGGAGCATGTCATCGTCTATGTCAGTGTCCCCTGCCTGGAGATGATAATGTTTTTGGTTTAGCAAATTAAAAAAAAATCAACAGAAATTAGAAAAAATATTAAAAAAGTAATAAAAAAATATGGGGGGTGGGTATGCCACCTGGGGGTACTACCCCTGGGGTGCTCCAATGTTAAAATCCCTATGATAGAGTTTTGCATTTAGCTGAAGTGCACATGTACATCTGTACTTAGAAAGTTTGTTGTAGTTGTCAGCTGTCATTGCATTATCACAAAACTTGGTACACAGGTTTTTTATTATTACAGAATGTACCTGTGCTAATTAGCATAAGAAATATTAACTTTTGTTCAAATTTTCAGGGTTTTGTCTTAGTAATCTGCCAATAATAATGTACATGTTTTCTGAAGCTGTCAGTTTTCATTGTATGAGTTTCACACTTGCTACCCAAGTTCAATGTGATTCGAGGCTGTGCATGTGCATAATCCCATACGGAACTCAACTATCCAGCAGTAAATCCCATTTGGCACTGGCCTTTCCTGCAGTAATCTCACACAGAGCTCACCTATCCAGCAGTTATCCCATATGGCACTGGCCTATCCAGCAGTAATGTCACACGGGACTTACTTATCCTCTAGTAATCCCACACCGTACTGGCATATCCAGCAGTAATTCCACATGGCACTGGCCTATCCAGCAGTAATTCCACACGGTACTGGCCGATGCAGCAGTAAGTTCACACGGTACTGACCTATCCAGAAGTAATATCACATTGAACTTCAATATGTAGCAGTAAACCCACATGGCACTTACCTATCCAGCCATAACCCTACATGGTACTAACCTATCCCACTGTAATCCCACACATGTTTACCCTATACAACAGTAATCCCTCATGGGAATTGCCTCCTCAGCTGTAATCCCACACAGCATTGCCGTATGCAGCAGTAATCCCACACTGCACTGCCTATGCAGCAGTAGTCCCACACTGGACTGTCCTATAATTAATACTATATCACACTCATCTATCCAGCAGTAATCCTATACAGCACTAGCTATCCAGCAGTAATCCCACTTGGCACTGGACTATCCAGCAGTAACCCCACAGGGCACTGGTCTATCCATCAGTAATAACACACGGCACTGGTCCATCCACCAGTAATCCTACACAGCCCTGGCCTATCCAGCAGTTATCTCACACTGCACTGCCCTATGCACCAGTAATCCCATGGCACTGGCCTATCCATCCTACATGGGATTAACTTATATTAAATTTAATCGTGCTCTTTCCCAAAATATATAAATATAACCCATTATGTTTGAAAGTTTTACCACAAATTCGTTACCATGAAGAAGACCAATGTTCTATTTTCTGTAACATACATGTACAATAAACTGTGGAGTGCATACTGTCACCTTCTGCATCCTGTCGGTAGGACAAAAGAAAAATGCCAACAATCAATATTATTTGAATGTCATCTTGTTATGCCATGGAATAATACAAATTCTCCCTATGCCATTTGTACTGGTAAAATTTTAACCAAAAGCACCAGAAAGGGTATGGCATATTTCACAATATTCACCACTCTGTAGCAAATTTGTTTTGCTTTTTATGCCTCAAATTTATATAATCAATAATTTCAGTTCCATTCCCTATCATTTTCCATCATCTAACAAGCTCTTGATCTCATTCCCTAAACTTGCAACCTCTTTTGTGATATTGACAAAGTTGCTGCACTTTCACTATCAGTGAGCATGATGTTTGAAACCGATCAGTATGCAGAAGTGTTATATTGTTTGCATACACATTATTGTCCCATCAATCACACACTCTGGTTTTTAACTACTAATTATGCCCCCCCCCCCTCTAATTACAGGGGGGCATATAGCTATCGCTTTGTCCGTCCGTCTGTCCGTCCAAGTTTCTTGTCCGCACGATATCTTGGTTAATATTTCATGCACAGTATTGAAACTTGCTTGGAGTGTGGCCAGTACCTCGTAGTTGTTCAGCGTAGAGTTTTTTTCCGAGTTCTGGTATAATTTTCAACAGTTATGGCCCTTTTCTGAAATCTCTGTGAATGGGACTTGTCCGGGCTGCATCTTGGTTAATATTGTATGCACAAGTATGAAATTTGCATTATATGTGGTCAGTGCCCCACAGTTGTGCAGCGTAAAGTTTCTCCCCATTTCGCTTATATTTTCAAGAGTTATGGTCCTTTGTTCCTGAAATCTCTGTAAATTGGTACTTGTCCGGGCTGTATCTCGGTTAATATTGTAGGGACAATTATGAAATTTGCAGCATATGTGGTCAGTGCCCTGTAGTTGTGCAGCCTGAAGTTTTTCCGCATTTTGCTTGTATTCTTAAGAGTTATGGCCCTTTTTTTCTTCAAATCTTTGTGAATTGGTACTTGTCCAGGTTGAATCGCGGTTAATGTTGTAAGTACAATTAAGAAATTTGCAGGATATGTGGTCAGTGCCCTGTAGTTGTGCAGCGTGAAGTTTCTCCGCGTTTCGCTTATATTTTCAGGAGTTATGGCACTTTTTTCTTGAAATCTTTCTGAATTGGGACTTGTCCAGGCTGGATCGTGGTTAATATTGCATGGACAAGTATGAAATTTGGATGATATGTTATCAATGCCCCATAGTTGTGCAGTATGAAGTTTCTCTGCTTTCGGTTATATTTTGAAGAGTTATGATCCTTTGTTTATCAAACCTAAGTGAATGGGATATATTTATTTGTGTAGGCTGGATCTCCGTCCATAACCGATTTGGAAATGGCTATATAGATGTCCTTCTACATTCCAAAGCAGACCACATAGGTCCTGAAGTATGAAATTGCCCCAAAAAGAGCTAATTGGGTGCAAAATTCAAAGTTTACTGATCGCTTCATAATTTCAGCACAATATACTCGCATGGAATGTAGGTCTCATTTTCGGATTGAACGAAAGCCCCGGCTACCATCTTGCATCAAAACATTGTATTGCCACTTGTTGGTCGATGCTTTGAATATGTATTATGCGAGGCATGGCAAAAAAACGGACTGAAATAGAATTTTCATAATCATGAAGGCCTCCACCGACCAATACAGAACATAATAATGGCGGGGCAGTGTCGTATTAAAGCGGAAGGGGGGGGGGCATACAATTCCTGCGTTTATAGTTGCACCTTCCATTTAGTTACAGGTCATTTACATGTGGAACAATGCTATTATCTCCTCTTACTTTATGTAACTGGTCCCATATTATGTGTTTGTGAATTGAAATTATTTGCTCTTTTCAATTGTAGAAAAACCAAATAGAACTCTCCTTGCATTGATCAAAGGTTTACATCACTGGATGGACAAACCCCTAGTATGTATATCCAACAGCCATCACTCACCACTTATTTATTGATTACATATCTATAATTAAGTAAAAAAAGATACTGTAATAAAACAATATTTATATGCATATACTAGTGATAATCAGATAGGTTTGTTTTCAGTTCTCCTGCACTGGAATAATGACAAACCAAGAGAAGTCCATAGGCTTCATCATTCAGGCATGAATAAGTAACCTATGTATGTCTGGTGAATGAAAATCCATGAGGAGCTCCACAGGTTCCTGGCCCCAACATGGCCACTACAATGGCATTCAGTGTTCACTTGTTTTTATCAGCCCAGCAACTCCATAACTGTGTTGAATTGTTGAATACCACTCACCTTCATCTATGTTTCCAACATCAGTACTTTATTTGATAATGAGGCTCATAGGAGAGTATATTTTAGAAGAGTATATTTACACATATGAATTCTGTTCTGCTCTACCAGAACCTCCGCGCAAATTTTTTCTCATCAATGAAGGTCTTGTCGAAAGCTGCCCAGCCTAAACTTGTATTTCTAATAACACAAAACTACAGTCAACCCCACTATATGTCATTTTTCTTAACCTAAATTATGCTGTCGAAATTGTGAAAATACATCTTGCACCATTGCTACATGTACACTATAACTCATAGCTGAGGTATATTGGAGCCAATTGGGCTATTTTCAACTCCTGTGGCCCTCCTGTTTTACAACAGTTCTACAGTTATTTTTTAAATAAATGTCTGTCCTCTAATGGGCATTGATATAATCTACTTTCGTTTCAGGTAACTCCCAGTTATGGTAGTTCACCTGATAGTTCAATCACAACAAGTGCCCTTAGCACAGTTAATGTTTGAAAATATTGTTCATGTTTTCTGCATAAATTCCAGCTGTAATTGCAGTGCTAATACAAATTAAAAGTACTTCATTAATCCAACAATGAATTGATTTACTTCTCTCTCCTCTTCATTATTTTGCTTTGAAGGTGCAATTCCTGTCATTGTATTATTACAGGAATTATATACCAACTGTGAAATGAAAACTAAATTTTAAAAGAGTATCTAATGCCCATTGGGTGCCAGAATATGATCTCCATTATATCTGTAACTGTCTTGTCAAAGGTCTAAGTTTTCAATAAAACTATGAAAAGTAGGTAACTAAATAACCAAAGTCTGCAAAAGAAGAATATTCTGCATTTCATTGGACTCTTCAGTCTAAAAAAACACCAACCTCATTTTATACTCGGAATATGTTCTTTCAACGAACATTGAACATTTGCAGAATTTCATAATTCTCACCTTAACAAGTAAAGGGGAGATACTGTGAGGAGGATAATGTTAATGTTTATGGTTTAGCAAATTAAAAAAAAAAAATTGAAAAAAATTTAGAAAAAATATAAAAGAATTAAAAAAAATATGGGGGGGTGGGTATTACACCTGGGGGTACTACCCTGGGGTGCTCCAATGTTAAAATGCCTACGTACATGTATAAGAGTTTTGCGTTTAGCTCAAGTGCACATGTACATCTGTCATGTCTGTACTAAGAAAGTTTGCTGTAGTTGTTAGCTGTCATTGCATCATTATGAAACTTGGTACACATGTTTCTTATTATTAGAGGATGTACTTGTGCTATTTTTGATATGAAATATTTAATTTCTGTCCAAATTATGGAGTTTTCTGTTTAGCAGAATTGTACATGTAGGCCACTACATGTACACATGTACATAGAAAGTTTGCTGCAGTTGTCAGCTGTCATTGCATGTAATGAAACTTGGTACACATGTTTCTTATGATTGGAGCATGCGCCTGTTCTATTTAATGACTGAAACAATGTTGAAAACGACGTTAAATCCTACTCACTCACTCACTCACCTGTTCTATTTATGAGATGAAATATTTTTTTTAGTCCAAATTATTAGATTTTGGACTTAGTAATTTGCCAATTATAAGGTTTTTTGTTATACAAACATGAGTAGCGTGACTAACGTCACAGGACCTACGAAGTAGGGTGAGGAAGATGGCTTGGGGGTCCAGGCGTAATGTTATAGGTCACTCTAAAGTAGGTCAGCTCAGAACTTGGTAATTCAGTCCCTTAATGCAAGTTCATGCCAAAAATCAAGGTTCTAATGTCAACGGTTCTCCTTATTTTGCCGACGAAAGTATTCCGATGCACTCATTACCGAACAATTTGCAAATAGGAAAATGTACTGAAAATTTGTCTGAATTTATTAGGTTTCATTGGATCATTATGAAACTTGGCACACATGTTTCATATTATTAGAGCATGTCTCTGTGCTATTTAAGACATGAAATATTAATTTTGTTCAAATTTTGAGGGTTTTGTCTTAGTAATCTGCCAATTATAATAGTTTGCTCAAGCTGTCAGCTTTCATTGCATGAGTTTTTATACGCCCGCCCAAAAGGCGCACGTATTATGTGATGGCGGTTTCCGACCATCTGTCCCTCTGTCCGTCTGTCCAGTTCTCGTGTCCAGTCTATATCTGGTACAGTAATCCCACCTGGCACTCGCCTATCCAGCAGTAATCCAAAATGGCCCTGGCCTATCCAGCAGTAATGCCACACGGCACTCACCTATCCAGCAGCAATCCAGTATGGGACTCAACTATCCAGCAGTAATCGCACACTGGACTGGCCTATCCATCAGTAATCCAACTTGGCACTGGCCTAGCCAGCAGTAATCTCACACGGCACTGGCTTGTCCAGAAGTAAACTCGCACTACACTACAATAAGCAGCAGCAATCCCACACATCACTGAGCTATCCAGCCATAATCCTATATTGCACTGACCAATCCAGCAGTATCCCATACGACACTCGCCCATCCAACAGTAGTCCCACATGGCACTGGCCTATCCAGCAGTACTCCCACTTTGTACTGGACTATCCAGCAATAATCCCACATGGCACTGGCCTATCCAGCAGTAATAACACACGGAACTGGCCGATCCGGCAGTAAACCTAGCTACACAGTACTGGCCTATATCCAGCAGTAATCTCACATGGCACTTACCTATCCAGCAGTCCTGTCACACTAAACTGTCCTATGCAACAGTAATCCCACGGCAATCACCCATCCATCCTACATGGCATTTACCTATCTGGCAGTAATCCCACATTGCACTCATGTTATTGTCTACCACATAGTCTATTCCACACATTATTGTCTGTACTAGTCTATTCCACACATTATTGTCTGTACCAATGTCCACATCATCTATTCCAGACATTATTGATTGCTGTACATGTATGCTTTCAAAACTGCTGCAGCTTCGGCAAGGCTAGATGTTGGGGTTCACAGACGCTTGTTTTATCACATATCAATCACAGTATGTATAATCTGGAGCACCCAATGAGGAGAGAGAGAAGCACCCTTTATGTTACAATACCATCATTACCAGCATACTATTGGTGGATATCTGTTCAGCCTCACTATGTTGGGGAGTACACTATCTGCATGTCCTGAATAGTTCAATTTTGGCCATCTTAAAGTAGGTTTCATATTGTATAGCATATTGATATTGGTATTCCACAATACTTTTGCAGCAATGGTGTAAGAATATATTTTTAGCATTTGTGTTGCCGTCCATGAGGTTCGTGCCATCAACTAGTCCAACAGTTTTCATATTGTGATCTTTTCCAAAGGTCCAGTTGAAAGGTCACACTTCGGTCATCAAATCAAATGTCACAATCATCATTGTGTCTTGTGGTTTTGGCATATGTGTAAGAATATTTAATGGTCCTGAATGTTCTATGTAATACACCCAGCAAATGAAGTATCTAATTAGGTTGAGTTTCACTCATTTCAACAACCATGACAACCATAGTTGCATTATAATTGTGCTAATTTAGCTGGCCATATCTTGGTAAACTTGTGATTTATTTTTCATTTGAACTATTGCATTCTTCTTAAATTGTAATACCCTAGTAGAAACACCTATCTTCCTTTTTATTAATGACATCACTGTCTCCTTCGAATGGGCATATTTGAAGCCTTACATTTATCAGTTGTTAATGTTTGCCTCTGAAGTTTGAAAGCCTGCAATTTCTGTTTTTGAAAATTTGCTTCTCAATTACAGTCAACCTTTTGTCCATTGACAATCTTTCCACACTCTTCACTATATGGTGTTAATGCTGTCAAGTCCTGCATGTCTCATTGAAGCACAATGTTCATTGGTATCTAAATCCATTTTACAAGTCATCTATGTCTGCTGTATTATTCTATGTTTATTATATATCATATAATTTCAGTTGCCAGAGTTCTTGTCAGAGTTGAAGAATCAGGTAATGGTAATATCACATTCACTGGTAATGTGGCACTTGCACATTACACAGAGTGGATGGAACTGAAGTTCCAATCCTGGATGTTTTTTATACTAATCATGTGTAAAAAAGACAACATGGAAACAAAGTGGTAACTTTAGGACAGCTCATTGACTGTATTGTGTCGTGCAAGTCCCACATTACTTGTAAGTCAATGCTAGGCATACTTTGGATCCATTAGAAAAGTCCTTCAGCACAAAAGCCATTCAGAACTATAGATCACAATTACTATATCCAGAACTATCACAAATTTAAAGCTACAAGCAGAATAAATTTATGGAAACGGTGTTCATACAACAATCTATAAATTTCATAGCACAATTGGTGCACAGTCTATACATGTTATATGAACCTTTATGTAGTGCTCCATCATCCTCACACAATCTCTACAATCATGACACATCAACAGGGTCTTTTGCAGTGCTATGGTGGCTCCATTGGCAAACTGGCATCATCGCAGAATCAATATAGCAACCAATTTGAGCTGAGCAGTGCTGCATTCTAAGGGATTAACTGTTGAACAGTTATTGTTAAGTTAAGCTTCAGAAACTTCAATAAATTTCAACTTCGAAACTAGAAAGTGAGAAGAATTTCAAGTTATACTAGACATTGTTGGTACAATTACGCGGTCTTTCCCTTCATACTGCAAATGAGTAAATACATTGTTGCGGGCCGCTTTGGTCGCGATCATTTTTTCGGTCGATTTACACGCACAGACACGTTTTTCCACATTGCATGTTACCATAGTTTTTTATTGCGTTTTTCTTCAAACAAACTTGCCTATATTGGTAAGCGGCAGCTGATGAACACTTGTTTGAGCTTTATTTGGGCCCTAGATGGGCCCCTTTATCGATCCGGAAATGTTAGTAGAATAAAATGTGTTTATGAAATTGTCCCTGGAGTCCAAACAATGGCTTGAATGGAGAAAGTTAGGCTTGAGTTTTGGTCGCCTGGATACTGTGCTTCTCACAGGCAGTATTTCTGCCCGACAAAATGACTTGAAATATCGATGATCATGTGACATGAAGCAAAATTTGTTCCGTAGTTCCATTTGTACCAGGAAATACGGGATCATTCAACGAAAGAACTCATTCTTGGAAGTACCAGGCAACAAATTAGAAGTCCGTATCTATTGCGGTTCAAGAGTTATAAGGTTTCCAAAAATGAGCCAGCCCCGTCCTGTAACACGACATTAATTTTATTGCCAACACGGGATGCCTCGAGTGCCACAGCCGAATCGCTATAGCGAAATTGACAGCGACCATTGAATAGATGAAATCAACAAATGAGACAACCATTTAACGGCTTAATAGTTCGGGAAATTGTTTTTTCAATATCTCTAAACCTATCAAAGCTACATTCCTGAGATTTCACAGGCAAATGCATATATATATTCTCTCAATGTCCTGTGAATATGGTGCAGATTGGAGTCGCAGTTTCGCCATGGCATCAAAAACGTGAAAATTTCAAATTTTGTCAAATATCTCCTATACTTTCTGGTACCTGTTTTCCGGTTCTACTTCTTTTCTGCCACGTCATGTAATGACCTATATTTATATGTAAATTTCAAGTCCGGGCGAGGAATACTTTTCTCATTACAGCCCTTCAAGTGTGAAAATGTAAAGGGCCATTACTCTGGAACAAAGGTCAAGGTCAGGTCAACATTTGTATGACTTAATTCCTGATTGATGGGGAACATCTGCACTGAATTATAGATTCCTAGTCCTTATATTTTTTGCAGAATTCAAGTAAATCACTTCTGATATCACGTGATATTGAAGATCAAGGTCACATCGGATCGTTTTGTTTTTACTGTCAAACGAAAGACCATCGAACGTTCTTCCGCGAGTTCTAGTATGATGGCTGCCAGTGACCTACTTTTCGAGTAAATGGAAGCCGTATTTTCGATATTTGGATGCTTACCACTTCGAAGGTCAAGGTCAAGGCCGAGTTCTGAAGCAAGTGGTCACCTTATTTTTACACTGATCTCATTAGCCGTTCAAGATTTCGCCACCAAACTTTGCACTCGTATAGACACTCTCCTAGAGGTCAAAGGTCAAATTTAAGGTCACATTCTTTTCGGTCATTAAAGTGTTCATTAATAGTAGGAGTATCAATGCCGTAGCTTATTTCCTTATACAATACCGGGTTTTGAAAAACATTAAAAGGGAGATAACTACTTTTTCTTGTTACGTAACAATTCAAAAATATAACTACAGCATGGCCATATGTAACACTTACCAACCATCAACTTTCCTTTACATATGTTCTTTATTTTTGGCTGTACACAGACCACACGAAAAACAGCACCAGGGGAGAGAACTCTAAAACCGCTTCCGTGACCTACTTATTTTATTGATTATTTTGTTGGGTATATCTGCAAACTTTCACATTTCAAATTTCAGCTGCATGGCCTTATGCGTTTGGTCAATATTCACAAAATGGTGTTTTTATCAAAAAAGCCCATAGCTCAATAGGTCAAGGTCAAAATTAAACACCTGTACCAGAAACTTCAGCCCGGTGTCTACAAATGTTCCAAATATCTAAGCTGTATATCAAGCCATTTGGCCGCTATTTCAAAAGTGGAATAATAATAATAATAATCCATAGAATAACAAAAGGTCTATCCATTGGAAATGGAAACACCTAATTAGTCATATTTGTTATTATTTTCCCCATTTTTCATTTTAACATCAAAATTGCAACATGACCAAAACTAGAAAGTCAGAATAATTTTAAATCGTAATAGTTAGGTCTTTCCATTTCGGATAGAAATACCTTTTGATATTCTGTTTATTATTATTCCAAGCAAACTCTAAGAGTCGAATATCTGCTTAACCTATGAAGATAGAGGTATGATATTATACACACTTATAGATATCAGTCGGGGGCTTAGTTCACAGTTTAGAGTTTTCACCTTTTTTCAACATGATAACCTTGAGAGCTCATGGGTTCGCATCCAACTTCAAGACACTTTCATGTTCAGTATCTGAGTTATTATTCGTTTGAGCTCGTCGGTTATAGAAATGGAAACACCGGGTCACTGTCCACAGTGTCTAGTTATAATTGTTATCAGTTTTCCCATTTTTATTTTAAAATTAAAAATTGCATTTTCAATAAAACTACAAGTTGAAAATTTTTTAAATTATAGTTATAATTATGATAATAGTGATAACATTTTACCAATTTTTCATTGGTATATTCCATTAAATTTATATGCTGAATGGCTTTTGTCCAGAATTCATATGGGCTGAACAGCTAATGTCTTGAGGGGCTGATGTCCAAAGCACTGTTGTCTATGCTCCGCATACTTTACCTACATATAGTCATAATACTCATAACTTACATAAGTTCTAATAAACAGCTGTAACATTATGTATTTTTTTTTATCAGTAATATGGAAAATACAATATCGATGGAGGTAAATCTGGGAATGCTAGTCTGTTTTTTAAATTTTTATTATTCAGTGTAACTCACTATTATAACGACATAGCAATGACCTTTCCAAGCAGTATTTTTTTTAATCTGCCAGACATTGTGAGAATGTAATACAATTTTGAAAGGCTGATATGGGCATATTTTCCATAATCTTTATGTTCGGAGTAGGGGTGATTTGTCAATCAATCTAGATGCAGTCACATACACAAGTTTAATAAGTCAAGGTTTAGTATATCTCATTATAAAGGTGAAATTCTTATAATTTTTTTCATAACCGGTATGCAATTATCGATAGTCATATCAATGTTTATTATCACCTGAGGGGAGTGTGATAGTTTATCACTGCCATTTGAGGCCTTCACACAAAAACTATTTACTTCACCCCAAGGATAAAGAGGAGGAGGAGAAAGAGAAGAACGAGAACGAGGAGGAGGAGGAGAAGAACGGACAGGAGGAGAAGGAGAACAACGAACATGAGGAGGAGGATAAGGAGAATAACGAGGATGAAGAGGAGGAGAAGAAGAAACACCATGAGGAGGAGAGGGAGGAGAATAATGAGCACGAGAAGAACAACGAACATGAGGAGGGGGATAAGGAGAATAACGAGGATGAAGAGGAGGAGAATAAGAAACACCATGAGGAGGAGAGGGAGGAGAATAATGAGCACGAGAAGAACAACGAACATGAGCAGGAGGATAAGGAGAATAACGAGGATGAAGAAGAGGAGAAGAAGAAACACCATGAGGAGGAGAGGGAGGAGAATAATGAGCACGAGAACAACGAACATGAGGAGGAGGATAAGGAGAATAACGAGGATGAAGAAGAGGAGAAGAAGAAACACCATGAGGAGGAGAGGGAGGAGAATAATGAGCACGAGAACAACGAACATGAGGAGGAGGATAAGGATAATAACGAGGATGAAGAACAGGAGAAGAAGAAACACCATGAGGAGGAGAGGGAGGAGAATAATGAGCACGAGAACAACAACGAACATGAGGAGGATAAGGAGAATAACGAGGATGAAGAAGAGGAGAAGAAGAAACAACATGAGGAGGAGAGGGAGGAGAATAATGAGCACGAGAAGGAGAACAACAAGGATGAGGAGGCGGAGGAGGAGAAGAAACAGGAAAATGGGAAAAGGAAAAGAGGTGAGAGCTGGAAAGTTGCTCCAGGTGTAATTGTGGGGTTCTTTTCTGAGAATATGTTAGTTATACCCATGTGCTCAGTCATGTCAGTTTGGCTCAATATATTCATCGTATCGGTCTTTTTGTCTCGCATCAATCTTACTTAAAAGATAATGGTAAAGTCTATTTATACAGAGGAAGATCACACAAGCAAAGGCAAGAAAAGAAGAAGGGCTGACAAGAATGTGGAGGGTCAGTATTTCTGTGTTTTCCTTTGTTACATTCATATTCGTGAGCTTAGTCAATATATGTCGACATCAGCCATGTGTCTTTGTATCTGCCCATTATTGCCATTTTAGTGGTTTAATAGTCCAAGGGCCAACACCCCAAATTTCACCCATCGGTACCACTCCAGGTGACAAATTCTAGTACCGGTACTGTTTTTCTCACAGGGACATATGTTATCCACATGTCATAAATGTAGCACATTGGTAGCTTTATGGTGGCAAAACACATTTTCTTAACACCACCCCTGCTCGTATTCGGAACTCAAACAATGGGAGCAGGGCAATTTTTTCTCTGATATATTAGTTATTTCTGTCGCTAGAGAGCTGGAATCTTCCTGAAGATTACAAATAAAATTTTGTCGAAATATTGACGAAATAGTTACTTTGCTTCTGCATTATGCCAAGCTTATAAGTGGATCAACACGATGGAGAGGTGAAACTTCATACTTTGGAGGCAGGGTCTGGTCCATTGGTGCAAGTTAACATACCTTAATATTACCATTGCATGGTGTCTTAGTAATGTAATAACGTGTGGCAGCATTTATTGTCGAAATATTTGTGGGTTTTCTAATTGTTTTCCAATTATGCTGGTGCCATATCACGTATCAACTTTGGTAAATTTTCTTGTAAAAGGTATTAGTGTAGATTTTGCCCATATTTGATAACACTTGCCTATCAGTTGTGCAGTGGTAGTTATGGTACACTTTCTCAACCCTACCCCCATCACATTCTGAACCCAAAATTGGGGGGTGGGTTGTAATTTTTTGAGATCTGGCGTTAGCCAGAGGCTCTTTAGAATGCTGTAGGGAAATGGACAAAAGTGCAAACCGACTCGCGGGATAGCCTTACGCTGCATGAAAGTAGTTCCACAGATATGAGTTTTGGGGATCCTTAGTGGTTGAAAGGCTTTTGTATGTCTATATTTAGTCACTAATAGTCACTTGGCATATATTTGATCCCTTATCTGCATTAAATATTACTCTGCTCATTGTTTTCCCACAAAATATGAGATTAATACGCTCTAAAGTATGGCAGACTGGTATCGTCACTTTACCAAAGCTTGAACTCTGCTGAGAAAATTATACAGTTTAGCTGGTTAGGTGTATATATGAGAGATGCTCTACCATAGCAGCCAACCTGGCCACCATTGTCTCATTATCACCTTTGCAGGCCACTGTTTGCTTTTCTCACAAGAGCAAGCTATAACATATCTTATAATCGTTTCCTATCTTGTACTCCACCAGACAACATGTGGCATATCCAGAAAGTGTAATACATGTCTTGTCTTATCCTAACTTGTGACATAACCATCATCAACCTTGATGTCCAGCCCTTCTCACTCATAACATTAAATCAATCTCTATTTACCCCTAGGAATAATCTCTCTTATTTACCAATAGGTACATACATGTTCTGTAGAAACTGACCTTAATCCCCTGACTTCATTCCACTGGCCCCTTTTTCCATCGAATTCTCAACAGGTCAGTTTGCAGTTTCAACGCAACAGTTTCAACAATACCATGTTAAAGAAGGTATCATAATGCTTTCTTTATGCTGGTTAAATTAACATGGTGGTCATGGTGTTCATCTGGAATCCCGAACTGACGTATTTTGTATCAAGATAAAGAACAAAATTCAGCTATTTTGGTTTGGTCAAGGTTGGATGAGCACCAACTGTAGTGTCTAATTGGCCGGAAATTAATTGGGTACATGTAACACATGGCTAGCGTACCGTGTGCAACTTCCCTCGTTATAGGACTACCTTTCATTGTTCCCACAGATCAGTTTCACATAAACTACGATAGAAGTAACTCCGAAAATGGAAGTCATTGTGATATAATATTCTATATTTCGGCTTCCATTTTCGGAGTTACTTTTGTCCCAGGACTGCCTTTCTTTGGTATGTTCAACTTCATTATGTCGGTACCTTTTAAGAAGGGCCCTCCGCGCCATAAATCCAAAAGTTTAATACGTGTAAACGTTTGTCTTACACCAACCAATCAGATGTCATGAATTGACATTTGGAAGACATTTCGTGTCCAAAAGCAAACGTTTGCTGTTGTAACGTCCAATACTTTAGACGTTTCCTGTCAAAAGGCAAACGTTTCCAGTAGTAATAGTCGAGACTTTTAAGCGTTTCCGGTTGAAGGGAAATCGTTACCGGTTGTGATCGTCCAACCAGATTTTTTATTGCTGCCACATATCTTCAAACCTCAACAACAACACATGTCCACTGGCAAAACGTTTCCGCTATGTAGTCTGTTTGATCAAAATAACCCTTACAAATATTCGCGCATATTGTATTCCTCATGCCCACCGTGCATCATGTCCTGCGCAAATTGTCCCGGTGCCAAAGATATTCTCCAAAACCTAATTTGTAAGAACGGTTTTCATTGGTTAAAATACACTACATACCGGAAACGTTTGCCAGTGGAGATTTGCACGTGTTGGTGTGGATGTTGGAATACACGCGGCCCAAATAACAAATCTGATTGGGCGATCACAACCGGAAACGTTATCCTTTTAACCGGAAACCTTTAAAAGACCAATTTTTTCTTTTGACAGGAAACGTCTGAAGTCGCGAATTTACAACTGGAAACATTTGCTTTTTAACAGGAAAATGTCAGTTCATAACATCTGATTGGTTGGTTCAAGTTTAAACGTTTAAACTTTTTAAAGCTTGACAATTTTTAAACGTTTAAGAAGTTAAAACGTTTAAAGGATGCGTTTATGGCGCGAACGGCCCTCCATATACCTTGTCACAGGATGTAACTTGTGATTGCGTTTTAGCCACATACATTCGTGCCTGGTGCCACCTGTGCCTAACTTGATATTGAATATGTAATTGTGTGTTTATGTCATTACAAACTTATCCCCCAATAACCCAGCTACCGGATCTCATTAAAGCCCATAGGCTCTAGTTTTATATTTTAATTATTACTGTTGCTAGAGAGCTATAACATTTCACCCCCTGCATATGAGGTATTCGCCTACCAAAACAAGTTAAAGTGGTGTGAACTCTATCACCGTATCTAACTCTTTTGTTAAGCTACTTGTTATTTAATCGATGGGATATTATCCTTTTAAATTCGTTAATGCTCAAATGGTGAATAACGTACACCTCCAGCTCACACATACATATAATGAAACATATAAAAGGCATTTATATATGTGTTACTCTGGCGATATATAATTATTTAAATAATTGTTCCATCATTTTATCAACTCGCCTCATGAAGTAAAGGGGAGATATTGTGAGGGGGGAAAGAGGATGTCGGTGTTGGTGCCTGTAAATGATAAGCATTTTGGTTTAGCAAATTAAAAATGATAAGCAAAATGTGGAGAAAAATAATTAAAAAAAAGATAAAAGAAATATGGAGGGTGGATATTCCACCTGGGATACTACTCCTGGGGTGCTCCAATGTTAAAATTCCTATGATTAGAGTTTTGCGTTTAGCTCAAGTGCACATGTACATCTGTACTGCTGCACATGTCCGCTGTCATTGGATGATTTTGAAACTTGGTACACATGTTTCCTATCATTAGAGCATGTATCTGTGCTATTTTTTACATGAAATATTAATTTTTTTCCCAAATTATGGCAAATTGTAGTTTTCTGTTTAGCAGAATTGTACATGTAGGCCTCTATATGTACATATATGTACATAAGTTTGCTGCACATGTCCGCTGTCATTGGATGATTTTGAAACTTGGTACACATGTTTCCTATCATTAGAGCATGTATCTGTGCTATTTTTTACATGAAATATTAATTTTTTTCCCAAATTATGGCAAATTGTAGTTTTCTGTTTAGCAGAATTGTACATGTAGGCCTCTATATGTACATATATGTACATAAGTTTGCTGCAGTTGTCAGCTGTCAATGGATGGTTACGAAACTTGGTACACATGTTGCTTATGAGTTCCTATTTATGACATGAAATATTAATTTGGGTCCAAATTATGAGGTTTTGGACTTAGTAATTTTCCAGTTCTTGTTAGACTGAATGTAATTTCCCTAATAATTCGCCTTCCAAATTTAATTCGAAAATGCCCCATTTTCTTCCCTGTCATTATTTTCTCCATGCTCATAAAACGAAAAGGGGAGCATTTTCAATATACCCCGTTAAACAATAAATTTGAAGTTCGTGGCGCTGAAAGTAAAGTGAATACATTGTATGTTACTAAAAATAATTTTTTACATAGAATAATTTCTGTATAACTAAATCGTCACTAACTCTCCGTGTTCACACAGGAATAAAATACAAAAGTTCAGTTTTTGTTATTGCGAATTCTCCATATCATAGAACTATGATCGGAAGTCAATAACTGGGTTCTGATTAGCAGGAGGTTGGAGGCGAAAATGCCCATCATCTGGCCATTTTGAGGCACCAACTAACTTGATCAATGGAAAATAATTTACGGCAATTTGAATCATATTTCTCATGTCACATTTTCCTTAATGACATGGAAGGACAATGATATAAATGTTTCTCTCTGTTTGTCCCTGTAAGGGCTTCAGCATAATAGTTACTTTGTTCACAACTCCTATGTCGAGGGAGCCATTATTTCATTTCTTCATATCTGCAAGAAGTGTCAAATATATTTAACTGCAGCAAGAAAGCAATGAGTATTTCATTTGAGCCAAGGGCACATGTCAGTACACATTTATGCTGGTGTTTTATTCACTTGCCAATTCAGAATGGTGTTTCCATGTAATAAAATAACACGTCAGTTTCCAACAACATGATAATCCAATGTTAGCTAGTTTGAAAAAAAAAAAAAGAGAAAAAAAAAAACATGTACAAAGTAGCCTCGAAATTTTGCGTGAACGAAACGATCATTCGTGTGTCGGTTATGCAAATCCAAAATGGCAAGAATGAAAAGTCGGTCGTATGAAACAAAAGTTCCAACCTCTTCCCTGCAAACTTTTACCACATGGTATGTGTCTTTCAGCATACCAAATTGCTGAACTGGTGTAACTTGACTACAATTGTTTTAGAAGCTACATTAAAGTCAAAACGCACATGTCATGCGTTCAGTCGTATCATCTCTTTGCGCTGGAATGGGATGGACCGTTTGAACTCTTGACCTTGAACTTGCGAATTCTCGCCAAGTTTGTTTCATAAAATTGTTTACGTTAAGTTTTACTACCATCATTCAGGATGTCACGAATTACCTTTTCTGGGGCGAGCACGTCATCTTATTGTATCACGCTAAATAAGGACTCGTCCATGCCTAGCCCACACATGGTAATTCAAGTGCACAGTTAAAATATAATTAGGTCAAATATATTACATCAGACCACGTATGGTCTGTAAACAGACTTTCCCTATATCTGTGTATCGTCGGCATTATTCTCTGTACTTATTTCCTGTACATTTTCGACCTGATTGGATTTCGCTGCCTCATAAACTAAACACAAAATTACTTTTGCGACTAAACACTTACATTCTCATAAGTGCAAAAGCATAGATCTTTATCTGTATTGCTAGCTACCATTTGTGTCCAAGGTCATTAAACAACCTTGAAATTTGTAATCCACATGCATGGGTGTATATTGAACTGCTTGTGCTCTTGTTTCCATTGAAATAACTATTTCAGCATGTAAAGTTACATGTACAGGAACAACCTACTTGGTATTGCTTAATTCCTTAACTTGTGTTAATACATTTCATCATTATTTAACACTGGAAAGGCAAAGTTGAACATCTATTCATCAGAAATTATTTTACAATATGCAGAATTCATACACCAGATGAAAGAGGGGTGCCAAAGTAGGTGGGAGAAAAAAGTTGAAAAGGGGTTCCAGATATCACGTGTGCGGGGAAGTACTTGAATTCGCTGACTTCGAAACGCTTAAAGCCCCAAACTGGCTTAATGACAAGGTATGAATTTTCAGTCTCATCAATTTTCATACTCACATTAATTTACTACATTCTCTTATTGTTCAACTGACCTGTAAATGCTAGCTCTTGCTGGAGTACTTTTATCGCTGTTTTAAAAAGATGTACAGACATGCATGTAACTGTTTTCACTCCTTGTGTCTTTTCATAAAGCTTTGCTCATTTATCAAAGAAAAAACTGGTCTTAATGCAACTTATCCTGTCATGTTTTATTCATACACATACATTTCAATCACATAAATGTGCAAATTACTACATTGCTATCTGTAATTTTGCACCTTTCTCATCATTGATACATTGTGAATTGTCAATGCAGCAGAACGATTGAAGGTTTTAGCATCAATTTGAACATGTTATTTTTAACATGAGCATGTTATTTTTCACAACAGGGATTCATAGAAGTCCTGTTTTTACCTCCAAACTCCTATCTCAGAATTTTATTATAAGTTTTACAAGTACATAAGCTCATGAGCCTTCATTTTACATGAATTAAGGTATGAACCAATATAAAATCAATCACAAGGGTGGTTATTTTGAAGGAATAATAAATTCAGAGGAAATACCGATAACTAAAAAAACTCATATTATGAATAACACCTCAAATTTTCACTTCTATGAATTCCTGCTACCATATTTAATTTTAGGTCATCAACGCATTTCTTAGTGCAATAAAAGAACGGAATAATTTGGAACACAAAGGCCATGTTTTTGTGTTGCCGTCATATATGGCTGTGCTGTTGGCGCATGGAAATTATACAAGCTGGCAATACAAAAAGGTATTTTAGAATATCGAGTATCATGGGCGTTACAAGCATTTGTTGAAAGGGGGTTGTTCCTTATGGGCTTACAATTATATATTTTGATTGAGGAATATCCAACAAATACATGTAAAGGAAAATTAAGAAAAAATAAATATTTATCATTGACATATTAAAGGGCAAACAATTAATTAAAATTTGGAAAAGTCTGATATTGGACAGTCTATTTTAATAAGAAAAAATAAAAAAAACCATTTGTTTATTTTGTAATCATTAACATATTGAAAGTAAAAAAAAATAATTAAAATTCATAAACATGTCAGAACATGTTCAAATGCCATTCCTTTATTGAATTTGAATTAATTTTTCACCTTTCAATATGTCAACCATAACAAAACAAAATGAATAATTTTTTCTTAATTGTTTAAGCAAAGTATGAAAATACACTGTCCAGCCTGAAAATATTGAAATCAAAGAACCAATGAAAAAAATTATTCTTTTTTTCCTGAAATTTATTTGTTAAAATTTTCATTTTCATGTATTTGTTTGATACTCCTTCAATCAAAATATATAGTTGTGGGCTCTTGTCCACTTTTGATATGAGTACATTGGGCTTGTGTTCATAAGGGCTCCTGTCCGCACCCCGGCCATCACTTTGAATATATTTTTGAAGATAATGAATATATATTTCCCAAACATTGAATATATTTCCCTAGCATTAAGTACATATTTATCAAGTATTTGTCCCCAACACCCTTGCACTGAATTCCACCCTCTATATCCAAAACTGAGCTTCGTCCCACTTCTCATAACCTCATATATTCAAGGAGTTTACATCATGTTCTGCTTATTGAATGCATCCATTATTCCCTGGAGCGTGCATGTCCCCACCACCCAGGGACTGAGCCGCTCCCATCATCAAGCTTCATCCCATTACTTACTCTAATATATTCAGGCATCTTATGTCCTGTTCTTATTTAATCCACCTACTTCCCAATGAAGCATGTTCCCACCCCCAGGCACTTAGCCTGGACATCCATATGGTCACAGAAAAGTGCTTCAATTTCATGTCATTCCAGACCAGCCAACCTATTTATCTTTCTTCTATTCTTCAGTATGCTTCCAATTTCGTCATATATTTATAAAGTTGAAATAAGAAATGCATGTATATGTAACATGGGTGGGTAAATTGACAGGTTACATAATTGTGAACAGGGATAGATAGGAATGGTCAGTACAAGGACATGTTTCCATGTACCTTGTCTGATAATGCTAGTTTGCACTTGTGGTCAGTATGTTATCTGGTATCTCTCTCAAGCAAGTAAACAGGTTGCTTACTCAATACACCCACACTGGGTTATAGAGGGCAGCTATGGGATTAATGACTGAGATTAATTGGCCTGAGAGTAAGAATATTTTTGGAGAACTATTTTACTGCCATAACATCCGTTGTTGATGGTTGCCAGGTTTTAGGCAGATATATGTAGTGGATACACCTTTAGGTGACTCATATATTGGTTTACTCATACATCGCGTTAACAAGTTACCTCAGTGTATTCCTTATCAAGGACCTGGGAATTATTTGCTGTCGCGTAATGTGAGTGATAGGGTTTCCAATATTTTGGTTAAAATGACCAGTACCGGGGTTTGAGACTGACATGTGCATTCGGTTGGGGCATTGACCATGCCGCCAGCATCTGATGGTTGCCTTCCCTGGCCTGGGAGATTTTGTTAGCCAAGGTTCTGGCCTGAGAGATCTTGTTAGGAGGAGATGTGTTTCCTCATTTCTAGCCTGTGGTGAGTTGATTTTCCTTTAACATTTTAATTGTTCAGTTGTTAGAAGAGCTAGATGTGTATTCTAGTATTGTTAGGAACACTAGGATGTTACTGAAAAGTTTTCATGAAGATAGTTTAGCTGTTTGACAAAACAATCAGTCATTTACTATTTACAGGATTAAGAAACTTTCTTGTTATTTTGTGTGTGTATGTATGTAGTTCATGGAATTCAATTTTTCTTTGACAGTTTCTCTCAATTAGATATTCCGAAGAACTGTGTAAAACTACAGATTACTTTACAGCATACGTATTTTCTGTTTCAAGTAGCTAATCACACAGCATTGTTCATTTGCTACAAGATTACTTTAGCCATATCCTAAGTACAGAAGTAATTTATTATTTCTTGGTAAATGAATAGTATAAAATGTAGAGAAGGAATTAGACATTACTTTTAGTTGGAGACATCAGTGTATTTTTTTCATATTTCTTCGACAGTAAAGTTGATAGTGATTCTTAAAATTAATTGTAGTAATACAGTGAGATAGCGATTTGAGTTTTGAAACTATGTGTTTGAGATTTTGAATCATGTTTAATTGTGAGATTGTCTAAGGATTCCTTCTTCTCACTGATAATATTGGGTATCTGTACATTTAAAGATTGTCTGGGCGTTTGCTGGACAACCTAGATATGTGGAGTATTGATAACCTTGACAGGAAGAGTGGGATATCAGTTATGCAATTCTGAGAGTACTAAACTTTGACCTGCTACTTTAGATAGGTTCAGAAAGTTATCAATGTGAATTAGATCTGCAGTAAATCTTTGTTGACATTCCACCAGGGAATGGACTGCTTATCTGGAGATGACTCAATGGGCAATGTTGATCTTTGGCACCCACTGATTTAATATGCAGGGTAAGAATGTGTACTTATAGATCATATCTTAACACTTGAATATGATTGTCAAAACTGAAATGATCTAAATAGCTATGTATTATTTTAAATGGTTATATTTTACATCTATTTCGCATTTTCTTATTCAGCGATATTAACATTGCATATGGATAAACAGTTTCTTTGTGTTTTGGATAAAATTGCAAATTCAGGTTAATTTACAAGGAAGTACATTCTTCATGGTGTTTGCCTGAACAGTACTTGATTTCAATTTCTTGTGTTCTTGTTCGATTGTAAATACTGTTGTATTATATATTTAATTGTATATATTAATGAATGTTATTTCTTGTTTTCTTTCTTTCTTTTTCTTTATGTCAAAAAGGGTTTTTGGATAAACCAACGTTTGGGCTTTTTACTGGAACTTGGTTTTTATGGAAATCTTAGTTTTTCTGGAATTTGTTTTTCTGGAACTTGTTTATTTGTAAATAAATCATCTCATATCACATCCTCAATCCCGGACTTGCGTGAATTTATAAGGGCGATGGATTTCGTGACCTTACATTTTGGTGTCAGAAGTGGGATTGAGGTGTCGTGTTTTGATGAATATTTGTCCACAAAGGCCCTTTAGACAAATACAGGTTTGGGCCTATACCAGAGGAAAACCCCTGCCATATTGGAGAAGATGGTGGATCGGACCAATTCAGGTAGTCATGGAAATCTCGAAATGTGTTAAGATCATCGACTGCCATGCAGAGTGAGGCAGAGATGATTCCAGACTATGGACTGAGACAGAGAGCATCGTCCTTGACTATCACCAAGGAGACTCAATGCAGAATGATGATTCTGGTAACTCAGTGAACGATCAGAAAATGTTCGTGAATTCGGAACGCTTTCCAAGAAGTGAATTTGACTGTTCATTGGACTGTTTTCACCATAGAAAATCAAATCTAGGAACTGTGAATTTGGGAATTTGGAACTGTGCATGCGTGTTTACAAGTTATTAGTTTTATGCCTTTTCTTTCAATTGGTTAACTTGTAACATGTTTTATTATCCCTTTTGATATTTGATTTTGTTTGTTTGACGTTGAGGCGCAATAGTTGTGCTGAAGTTAGAAATGCCTCCTTATGGTGATGGATAATGAGATAAGTAGGATGTTACTTTTGTTTTTCTTGCATTTCTATTCACTAAATGGAAATATTGGTTTTCAGATAGCCTTTGTTGTCAGGATTTATCTTCCTTTCAGTTTATAACTAGGCAAAGTGTATGGCATATGAGAACATGATGAAGAAGTTATGTGCTGTACTCGGGATGACAGGAACAATTGTTTAAGTTGAGGGACGGTCAATGTTGAGTGCCTATCTATCTCTTTAAGTCAAATACAGGCCACCTACTCTATTTGCATCTCACTAGGATGATAGAGGCGGTATAGTCGCCTGGGCCTGGTATTTAGGGGTTTGACTGTAAAGGGGTGAGTAAGAATAAGTCTTACAGTGCGCATCAGGTTTACTGCTCAGAGATATCCCATCAATGGGAACTGGGGATTATATGCTGTCGCGTTGGGTTGAAGATAGGGCTCTTCATTTGTTGTATCTGACCGGTTCGCTGACCTTGAAGAAGGGGGTGTGCCTGCTAACTGGGCTCATGTACATCTTAATGAGTTGTTACCTGTTCATTTTAGTTTTGCCGAGTATGGTTACTTTTTACAGAAAGTCATATGTTAGGAAACTCAGACGAAAACATCAGTTAGATTGTCTGTAAGGAACCATCATTTGAAAAGATATGTGCATTGTTGTTCATGTACATTGATTTGTAGTATTTGGTAGATTGTCTTTTGACTTTGGTAGAAGTTTTTGTTTGTTTGTTGTCCTCGTGACAAGGGGATTTGGAGAAATAAGTCTGAATCAGTAGGATGACCGTGTTGCATTGTTCAGAGCAGTGGTGAGACAACATGGTGTACCCTTTTTCCCCAAAGTTATTCTTTCAGTTAGATTTCAAGGAATCAATAATGATACTCCATGTCATTAGGTTCAGGTGTTACTGGCAATTGTTTGTATGGAAGTTGCCGAGGACGTCAACTTAAAAGTGGGGGTGATTGTAACATGGGTAAATTGACAGGTTACATAATTGTGAACAGGGATAGGTAGGAATGGTCAGTACAAGGACATGTTTCTATGTACCTTGTCTGATAATGCTAGTTTGCACTTGTGGTCAGTATGTTATCTGGTATCTCTCTCAAGCAAGTAAACAGGTTGCTTACTCAATACACCCACACTGGGTTATAGAGGGCAGCTATGGGATTAATGACTGAGATTAATTGGCCTGAGAGTAAGAATATTTTTGGAGAACTATTTTACTGCCATAACATCCGTTGTTGATGGTTGCCAGGTTTTAGGCAGATATATGTAGTGGATACACCTTTAGGTGACTCATATATTGGTTTACTCATACATCGCGTTAACAAGTTACCTCAGTGTATTCCTTATCAAGGACCTGGGAATTATTTGCTGTCGCGTAATGTGAGTGATAGGGTTTCCAATATTTTGGTTAAAATGACCAGTACCGGGGTTTGAGACTGACATGTGCATTCGGTTGGGGCATTGACCATGCCGCCAGCATCTGATGGTTGCCTTCCCTGGCCTGGGAGATTTTGTTAGCCAAGGTTCTGGCCTGAGAGATCTTGTTAGGAGGAGATGTGTTTCCTCATTTCTAGCCTGTGGTGAGTTGATTTTCCTTTAACATTTTAATTGTTCAGTTGTTAGAAGAGCTAGATGTGTATTCTAGTATTGTTAGGAACACTAGGATGTTACTGAAAAGTTTTCATGAAGATAGTTTAGCTGTTTGACAAAACAATCAGTCATTTACTATTTACAGGATTAAGAAACTTTCTTGTTATTTTGTGTGTGTATGTATGTAGTTCATGGAATTCAATTTTTCTTTGACAGTTTCTCTCAATTAGATATTCCGAAGAACTGTGTAAAACTACAGATTACTTTACAGCATACGTATTTTCTGTTTCAAGTAGCTAATCACACAGCATTGTTCATTTGCTACAAGATTACTTTAGCCATATCCTAAGTACAGAAGTAATTTATTATTTCTTGGTAAATGAATAGTATAAAATGTAGAGAAGGAATTAGACATTACTTTTAGTTGGAGACATCAGTGTATTTTTTTCATATTTCTTCGACAGTAAAGTTGATAGTGATTCTTAAAATTAATTGTAGTAATACAGTGAGATAGCGATTTGAGTTTTGAAACTATGTGTTTGAGATTTTGAATCATGTTTAATTGTGAGATTGTCTAAGGATTCCTTCTTCTCACTGATAATATTGGGTATCTGTACATTTAAAGATTGTCTGGGCGTTTGCTGGACAACCTAGATATGTGGAGTATTGATAACCTTGACAGGAAGAGTGGGATATCAGTTATGCAATTCTGAGAGTACTAAACTTTGACCTGCTACTTTAGATAGGTTCAGAAAGTTATCAATGTGAATTAGATCTACAGTAAATCTTTGTTGACATTCCACCAGGGAATGGACTGCTTATCTGGAGATGACTCAATGGGCAATGTTGATCTTTGGCACCCACTGATTTAATATGCAGGGTAAGAATGTGTACTTATAGATCATATCTTAACACTTGAATATGATTGTCAAAACTGAAATGATCTAAATAGCTATGTATTATTTTAAATGGTTATATTTTACATCTATTTCGCATTTTCTTATTCAGCGATATTAACATTGCATATGGATAAACAGTTTCTTTGTGTTTTGGATAAAATTGCAAATTCAGGTTAATTTACAAGGAAGTACATTCTTCATGGTGTTTGCCTGAACAGTACTTGATTTCAATTTCTTGTGTTCTTGTTCGATTGTAAATACTGTTGTATTATATATTTAATTGTATATATTAATGAATGTTATTTCTTGTTTTCTTTCTTTCTTTTTCTTTATGTCAAAAAGGGTTTTTGGATAAACCAACGTTTGGGGTTTTTACTGGAACTTGGTTTTTATGGAAATCTTAGTTTTTCTGGAATTTGTTTTTCTGGAACTTGTTTATTTGTAAATAAATCATCTCATATCACATCCTCAATCCCGGACTTGCGTGAATTTATAAGGGCGATGGATTTCGTGACCTTACATATACAATTCACAACCCCATGTAAGGTAAGAAACTAACATATGTAGCAGGTTCATCATGCCAGCTCATTCATTGACTATATAAGATGCATCTATTTCAGTGAAATACCAGGTAAAAAAGAACCAAACTATTTCCAAACTTTAAATCTGGGTAGTTACATGCCAATTGGTTGAGCCAACATATATATCAAATCAAATGAAATATCCTAAATACGTTGACATCATGCTCCACTTAGATGGAGGAATATTGCAATTTGAAACGGCAAATTTCAATACATCTATCCTTTATTCATGTACACATATAATCTAAGCAGCAGCCCTATAATTCTTGCAATATATTGATTAAAATATTCCCAAATAATGCTCACTTTTTACCCCTCGGTAAGTTCTAGTATTTGCTATATTTTTTTGAAGGATTAAAGCTGGTGGCTCCAAATTCATATTATATATGCAACTGGTCATTTATTAAAAGCCTATTCTGGTTCACTCACCTTCACCTATTTTTTAAGGGAAGAAATAAAGGTAGGCTTTCCAAATTAATACTGTGTATACATCTGGCGAAGGTCCATACATGTATGTCTACTAAAGATTACTCACCTTGACCTATTTTATCAATGTCAGATTATAATATTTGCTATATTTTTTGAAGCATTGAAGCTAGGGTCTCCAAATTTATATTGCTTACACAACTGGTTACGGACTATAAGCCTATCCCATTTCACTCACCTTTACCTATTTTTTTCAAGGTCGTATACTTTTATTATGATCAAACGTGGAGAAATAAAGCTAGGCTTTTCAAATTAATACTATGTGTACATCTGGTGAAGGTCCATAGGTGTACTGAAGATCACTCACTTTTATCTATTTTATCATGGTCAAATTTTAGCATTTGCTATATTTTTTTAAATATTCAAGCTGGGGTTTCCAAATTCATATTACTTAAGCAACTGGGGATTCACTTGAAGCCTTTCCCAGTTCACTGGCCTTGACCTATTTTTTAAAGGCCATATACCGTTTATTATCATTTAACTGGAGAAATAAAGGTAGGCTTTTCAAATTGATACTATGTATACATCTGGAGAAGGTCAAGAGGTGTACTGAAGATGAGTAACCTTGACCTATTTTATCACGGTCAAATTATAGTATTTGTTATATATTTCTTAAGTATTGAAGCTGGGGTCACCAGATTCATATTACTTATGCAACTGGTTATTGACTAGAAACTGTATCCCAGTTCACTGACCTTCACCTATATTTTCGACACCATATACTGTTTATTATCATCTAACATGAATAAATATAGCTAGGCTTTTCAAATTAATACTAGCTATACATCTGGTGAAGGTCCAGAGGTGTATTGAACATTACTCACCTTCACCTATTTTAGCAATGTCAAATTTTAGCATTTGCTACATCTTTTGAAGGATTGAAGCTGTATTTTCCAAATTCATATTAGTTGTGCAACTGGTGACTGACTAGAAGCCTATCCAAGTTGACTGACCTTGACATATTTTTCATTGTCCTATACGGTTTATTATAATATAACATTAAGAATCTTGCTAGGCTTTCCGGATTAATACTATGTGTACAGCTGGTGATGCTCCAGAGTTGTGCTAAAGATGACTGAAACATCACTGGTGGCATATTGCCACCCTGCTGCCAAGAATAGTTATTCAAAGGTGATGGAACTTCATAATGTGATGTCTAGCATTGTAATATCACTTGTCTTTATTGCACCATGTAATAATAGTCATGTTATAACACATCAAAATGAAAATAAAAGTACATGTAGAGTGACATTTACTCATTTCCTGAATCCTACTTTCTCTCAGTGGTTGTGGTATGCTGTTAAATATTTTAAGGACAGGTTTACTCAGCCAGTAAGAAACCATTTGCCAGCTGAGCTATTGTTACTGTACACGTAGTCAGGCCTTGGCAAAAAGGGTTCAGGTCAGTTTAGTTTCAGTTTATTGGCATAGGAATCAGTGTAGCTGTTTTACATCTTAGCACAAATAATATACATATATACATTAAGGGGATAAAACAAAATTAGTTAAACAACAAAATATGTATAGTTTTATTCTTTATAGTGGTAGGTACATGGTCCAAAATTACATAAGAATTCAAGGTTATAATATTTACCCAGCCCTAACTGGGCTTATCAACCACTACAAACAGTAAAATACTTCCGAATGCCACGTGCATGGTTCAAGGTGAAAATAACTTTTCACGCCTTTTACAATATGCTGACTTTATGAAATGACACATTTTTCGGGTATAATGTTCAAAGAGAAAAGCCATCTTGTCACCACAGGTAATATTTATATCCCAGTTAACTCCCCTTACCAATTCTCGCCTTTCAATCTCGTACAATTTACAAACAAATATAAAGTGTTTTTCATCTTCCACCTGTCCACTATCACAAACTTCACATATCCTTTTATCTAGACTCTCTCCTCTGTATCTACCCACTTCCACTTTCAGGGGTAAGACACCACAGCGTAGCTGGGCGCACAGTGACCTTTCAAATTTTGTCAGATTAAACAAGAGATACTTTTCTGTTTTATACTCGGACTTAAATTCAACGTATGTTCTTAATTTAGGTTTCTTCAGGACAGCTTGGGACCAACGATCAGAGTCTTGCATCGCCAAAGCATTTTGTACATAATTAATATCACACGATACAGTTCCCTCAAATATATGAACCATATCCAATTCAATAAGAACTTTCTTTACATAGGTACTCCATTCACCTTGTTGGTCAATATCCCAGAGGAATATGGATAAAAACAAATGAAAACATCACATACTATTATTGCAGTGGTTATTATACATTATATGCATTACTAATATATTAAAACGGCTCTACGTCACTTGATATATGTTTTTTACAATGTCATTTAAAAGTTTGAATTGTTCCACAGCTCTGGGTAATCTAAATGAAAGAACCACTGGAGAATGAGCGAAAATTCTGTTTATCAGAAAATCACTGGTACCGGTATCAAAAATTTAATACATGGTTCAAAAATGTGAACTGCATTTGAAAAGAACAGTTTCGTTTCATATCTTTCCTGTTTTCATGTAATCAATATTACTTATTTCCCCTATTGTTTATAAGGGCCGAAATTGCCCAGGGAATGTCGCCCCTCCAGTCCTCACCCTATTGAGTGCGCTGGTGCCTGAGCATTGCTGAACTGACAAATGAGCCATGTATTCTGTCACATCATCTGATGCTCCACATGGAAGGGGACATTTATCCATGAAATTTTTACAGGTGAAGATGTCATTGTATGACTGGCTATTAATGCCAGTCAATGTCAATAACCACTGGATGCTGCTGGCAGCGGATGTTAAAAAAAGAACAGTTTCTTTGCTAGACTCTCTCCCCAGTGGAAACCATCACGGACAGGTCCTACAGCAATGGAAGTGAGTCATATATCCAGGTCACAAACATTCTACACTGGTCCATTTACATGCATCACATTCCACCTCTCATAAGTATCAATACCAGTCTAGTTGAATTGAATGAATGAAATTATCACATACTATTATCAGTTTAAGAGAAATAAACCTGTCACTGGTATTAAAATGTTATGAAATTTTGAAGTTCGTGAATTCACTTCAACCTTTCATCCTCATCACAAAATCACCTGTAAATATTTATGTATATATTTTATTCTGCTTTCAAAATAGCCAGAAAAGAGTTCATTTTAACAATTTATATCTTTTCATGAGGACATATATGCGTCTACGTTCCAAATCACTTGGAGAACTCCCTGAATGGGATGAGGATTCCAGCATTCAGTCGTCTGCACAACAAGATGGCCACAGCTGTGGAGCATTTGTCCTCCTGGTAAAGTGAATTCACACATTCACATTTTTTCAGCTACATGTAGTTTCATACTTAAATTCCAATATATCTACAAACAATTGAAGTTGTAGTTTGAACTGTTTGGAATTGGATTGTTTTTCTTTGTATATCTCATTGTGTTGATGCAGCAATTACAGCCAGTTGGTCTGAATTGACAATGGGTAAGTTATATATCTTTTCTCAGGATGATGCCTTCAACTCTTCTTTTAAGCACTGCTTTTCTATTGCACTTGTCTTATACCTATATGTACCATGTTTCTATCAGCACCGCTTTGTTATTGCACCTGTCTCGTACCTATATGCACCAGCTCTGATAATATGCCTTCAGTTTCTACCATCTCGGTATCAACCTTTGTTTAGGTATACAGCCAACAGGATGTAGCTGGTTCAAATCCAGCCAGAGGTATGCCAACATGATGGTTATCTTTCTGTCAGCACCACTGTGTTATTGCACTTATACCTATATGCACCATCTTTCTATCAGCACCGCTTTATTATTGCACTTGTGTTATACCTATATGCACCAGCTCTGATAATATGCTTCTAATTTCTACCATCTCTGTATCAACCCCTTTGTTTAGGTATGGTTTAAATTCAGCCACAAGTATGCCAACATGATGGTCATCTTCCTGTCAGTACTGCTTTGTTATTTTTATTCCCTTATACCTATATGCACCATCTTTCTATCAGCACCGCTTTATTATTGCACTTGTGTTATACATGTACCTATATGCATTAGCTTTGTTTTTCCCCTTCTTTCGTACTTATATGCACCAGCTCTGCTAATATGCTTCTAATTTCTACCATTTCAGTATCAACCTTTTGTTTAGGTTTTCAGCCAACAGGATGTAGCTGGTTCAGATCCAGCAAGAGGTATGCCAACATGATGGTCATCTTTCTATCAGCTTAGCTTTGTTGTTTCACTTCCCTTATACCCATATCATATGCGCCAACTCTGCTAATATGCTTTTACGTTCCACCATTTTGGTATCAACCTTTTGTTTAGGTTTTCAGCCAACAGGATGTAGCTGGTTCAAATCCACCCTCAGGTAAGCCAACATAAAGGCCATCTTTCTATCAGCGCCACTTTGTTATTGCACTTTCCTTATACCTACATTGTATAATGCACCAGCTTGATAATATGCTTTTAATTTCTATCATTTTTATATCAACCTTTGTTAGGTATGCAGCCAATGGGATGTAGCTGGTTCAAATTTAGCCAGTGGTACGACAACATGAAGGTCACTTTTTTATCAGCACTGCTTTGTTATTTCACTTCTCTTATACTTATATTCCCCAGCTCTGCTAATATGTTTTTAAGTTCCAACATCTTTGTATTAGCCTCTGTTTAGGTTTTCAGCCAAAAGCATGTAGCTGGATCAAATCCAGCCTAAGGTAACCTGACATTATGGTTATCTTTATATCAGCACTGCTTTGTTATTGCACTTGCCCCATGCCTATATGCACCAGCTTTGCTATGTGCTTTCAATTTCTATCATCTCAGAATCAACCTTTCATTAGATATGCAATCAACAGGATGTAGCTGGCTCAAATCCAACCAGAGGTATGCCAACATGGTCATCTTTCTATCAGCACTGCTTTGTTATTGCACTTGTCTAATAACCCTTTCCAGAAAGTGTCTCATCTCCCATCGAATAATCACCACTCTTTATTGTTAGAGATATGAAAAGCTGCTTCCAGGAAGTAGTCACCTCAGTTTCACAATTACGAAAGGCACCCGCAATTATTTTGAATAATAAATTGATCAACTGTTCCACATTATTTGTTTGAGAATCTATTCGGTTTATATGTTTTTTACAAGAGATCCTGTATACGTGTACATTAGAAAGATAATTCTATTATGAGGGCCTTTGGTACTTACAAGAAGTTCTGTGCACCAACACGCCCCTAGTGGAACAAGGGAGAAAAACCCTTTCCGAATTGGGCTAAATGCATAATCTTCCTATCAGAACTGCTTTGTTATTGCACTGTCTTATACCTATATACACCATCTTTCTTCCAGCACTGCTTTGTTATTACACTTCTCTTTTACCTGTATGCACCAGCTCTGCAAATATGTTTTCAATTTCTACCATCTCGGTATCAACCTTTGTTTAGGTATGCAGCTAACAGGCATGACAGGATGTAGCTGGTTGAAATCCAGTCAGATGTATGCCAACATCATGGTTATCTTTCTGTCGGCACCGCTTTGTTACTCTCTTCTCTTATACCCATATGCATCAACTCTGCTATTTAATGGGCTTTCAATTTCCACTACTTGGTATCAAACTTTGTTTTTGTTTTCAGTCAACAGTATGTAGCTGGTTCAAATCCAGCCAGATATATGCTGACTAGGGTCGTCTTTGTGCCAGAGGCCCAACCACTAATTCCTAAGCTATATAACCTCTTTCCCTAGCTCTGTACCACATTTGCGTCAAAATTGTCATTCATGGTGAGTCCCCTAAATTTTTGCCCTTATCGTTTTATAATCATGTGTATTCACTCTCTTATTCCAGAATGCATATGCCATCATCAGCGGGGTAGACCCTAGCATGTTAACTCAGGAACATGCCAACCTCATGAGGAAATTCGCTCAGTGCCTCCTATTGAGTTGCACAAAAAAGCCGCCACAACAACGAACAGTGTGTGATTTCCCAGGTTGCGCCAGGCCTGGCTCTTTTCAACCCTGGGTGCAGTGCGGCAGATGGTGCCACTTCAGATGTGTAGGCATCACAGATGCACCATCTGGAGACTTTGTTTGTGCTGTGTGCACAGCTATGTACACATAATTCTTTATATTTGTCAATCTCATTGTAGCAGTCCTCTCCCTTTTATGTTACCCATTTTTTTATTCACAAATATCCTTATTATCCATTTGCTTCACCAGACAGAAAAGTACTCTAGGAAAAAATACAACCCAATTTACAAACCACGCACTTCCCAACTGTATCCAAAGTGGTCCCATAAGAAACCAGCTTGGTGGCACTTGGCTCAACATTAATATACTTATAAACTTAATTGTTTGATGCTGATAGCCCTTTAGAAGCAATTTATTTTTCATTTTGTCGAAAGCATTTAGAGAAATCTTCAAACAGCATCCATTTTTTCTTGTACTTCGTAACATTCCCCGAAACTTTGGCTGCAAAATATTCAATGTTGTAGTACTTGTGTATGATGTTCAGTAAAGCTTTCCAGCTGAGAATTCCCTTATCAAACTTAGTTGCATAAATATAAAACATTCACAAATAATGTTATTGTTTATTATTAAATCAAACCCGTTATTACTTCGGCCTTAATTCCTCCACCTGGAGATCCACTGCAAACAAAATTATCTCCCTTGATCGGTCCATCGATCGTCCGCTAGGTGGCGTGCTCTCCGCGCATGTCCCATTCTCTTTTTCCATGCTGTGGCAAGACCTGTTTTGTGTGAAGGCCGAGCAAAGCGGGGAGGATGGGTTGGGTAAAACAAACCGTAATAACGGGTTTGATTTAATAATAAACAATAACATTATTTTTGAATGTTTTATGTTTATGTCTTAAATCGTCACCCGTTATTACTTCGGCCAGACTCCCAATAGAGGAGGTTGGGTAGCCGGCCTTGTGGCTTGCTTTTGGATTGAGCGGAGCACGCCCTGTTCTGATTTTGTAAATCTAATACGCCTAGTAATATCCTGATAATTCCCGTTTCGTATAGAAGTCTGGGAACTCAAGGTATTACAAGTAATGCGGCGAGTGGTGGACTGTGTTCCGACAATCTGCTCGCATACTTGGCTAGATAATCAGATGCCATCGTGATGCCTTGAAGTCACTTCGTCTCCGACGTGGTCTGTCTTCTATGCTTGCCGGATTGTCGGGATCTTGCTTGCTTGAGCGGCGCCCCCCCCTTTTTGAGAGGGGGAAAGAGTATGTCGTCGTCGGTGTCCGTGTCGGTGTCGGTGTCCCCTGCCTGGAAATGAATGGGTTTTTTGTTTAGCAAGTTGAAAAAAAATCTAGAAAAATTAGAAAAAATATAAAAAAAATATAAAAAATATGGGAGGTGGGTATGCCACCTGGGGGTACTACCCCTGGGGTACTCTAATGTTAAAATCCCTATGAATGAGTTTTGCATTTAGCTGAAGTGCACATGTACATCTGTACTTGGAAAGTTTCTTGCAGTTGTCAGCTGTCATTGGATGATTATGAAACTTGGTACACATGTTTCTTATGATTAGAGGATGTACCTGTGCTATTTTTGGGAAGAAATATTAATTTTTCTCCAAATTATGGCATTTGAATGAGTTTTCTGTTTAGGTAAATTGTACATGTAGGCCTCTACATGTATACATGCACATGTACACGGTAAGTTTCCTGCAGTTGTCAGCTGTCATTGGATGATTATGAAACTTGGTACACATGTTTCTTATGATTAGAGGATGTACCTGTGCTATTTTTGACAAGAAATATTAATTTTTCTCCAAATTATGGTAAATGAAGAGTTTTCTGTTTAGGTAAATTGTACATATACATGTCCATGGTAAGTTTGCTCCAGTTGTCAGCTGTGATTGGATGATTATGAAACTTGGTACTCATGTTTCTTATGATAAGAGGATGTACCTGTGCTATTTTTGAGAAGAAATATTAATTTTTCTCAAAATTATGGCAAATGAAGAGTTTTCTGTTTAGGTAAATTGTACATACAGGCCTCTTACATGTATACATATACATCTACATGGTAACTTTGCTCCAGTTGTCAGCTGTCATTGGATGATTATGAAACTTGGTACACATGTTTCTTATGATTAGAGGATGTACCTGTGCTATTTTCGACAAGAAATATTAATTTTTCTCCAAATTATGGCAAATGAAGAGTTTTCTGTTAAATTGTACATGTAGGCCTCTACATGTATACATATACATGTACATGATAAGTTTGCTGCAGTTGTCGGCTCTCATTGGATGATTACGAAACTTGATACAAATGTTTCTTATGATTGGAGGATTT
>JAVTVY010028310.1:0-108016 GCA_036873755.1 Hanleya hanleyi
TTTATGGAAATGAAAGGAGCTGGACAGAGAAACTAAATGGGCAGGGAAGTAGACAAATATGTATTCTATCCAAACGAGCACAAAGCCTTAGGTATTACCGTTTTTTATGAGCGCAAATCCACCCGCTGTTACCTAGGTCGGGAGACGAAAATTTTGCGATAGGAAATTTCGACTCAACGGCTGAACCCTACATAATCAATATCACAAAATTAAATGTCAGTAGGGTTCAGCTTGTTGAACTACACCAACACCAAAACTTTTCCAAAGCGGTACCTGACAAATTCTGTTGTTTCCGCTTTCGGAAAGTTTTGTTGTTCAAACTTTTTGAAACTAAATTATATTCGGTGAGCAGAGTCCCCCAGAATACATAAATTTGCACTGAACAGGATCCGGTCAAGTTCACAAGACGAGAAAAATGTGAATACTACTGTTGTTGCTTCGACACATATCTCCTCTGGAAATATATTCCATGCAGTATGCGTACACATTAAAATAGTAACGAACGCCGACTTCACGGGAAAGAACGTACGAGTGTTGAAAACTGGGGTCTTCATAATCCGGGAACCTGAAACTGTCAAGTGCGACACTCAGATCAAGGATCAAGATTTTCAATGTCTGCTCGTACAGCAACATTACCAGGGAGTTTCGCACAAATTGTCTCTCCAACGCTATCGTTGTCAACAAACAAATTACGAACTATAAACACCAGGCATATATATTATAAGTAATCTGACTTACCGCAAACTCAGACAGACGCAAAACCGCAGAGACGGCAAACACCACGAGCTGGGCAGGTTACCATATTACCAGGTCATCAATTTACATTTACAATAGTCTACGGTGACAGCACAGCGCTGGCATGAGTTAGCTCAGGTGGGCGCTGAGAACCGGGTTTGAGCCGATCGCTCGGAACCAGAGAATGCAAAGAACAAAAAATAGTCCACGGATTCAAGCAATCCCTGGGCGAAGAAATGAATATGAAATACACTTAAATTCAGATTTCGTTTTATTTCTAGTTAACATGAAACGATTACGACTGTTTTTTCTTCATTTTCTGGTTAATACCCTGATATATGACTCAAACACAGTGAAAATCACTGGCGGAGTGATACAGGTTAACACGGGGTCATTGCATTATAGTGCACGTACACATTTTCAGATATTTCGTGAGTGGCAGCATAGTCTGGTCGACAAAAATAGATAAATAAGTTTCCAAAATTTAGCACCTGTACTGAACACGGATCTTCAAATATATATACTTTTACATTCAACTACAGATCACAAAATCGTAGATTATTGCATCCGAAAGGGGCATAAGTCCATAAAATATGGCAGAGATCACTAATTTTTTTTGTAGGTATCTACACTACAACGAGATAAAAAAGTTTCCTCATAATTTGGTAGCTGTACCAAACACAATTAATGATATATAACTAGTTTCATTTAAGCATATATCACAAAATCAGAGATAACTGCACCTGAAAAGGGGCATAACTCTGTAAAATAAGGGCTGAGGCGAGTAATTTTTTGTTGGCTTCTAGAATACAACAATATTAGTAAGTTTTCAAAATATAATAGCTAAATCGAACACAGTTCTGCAGATATAATTGGTTACATTCAAGCATATAGGACAGAAATAAAAATTAATATATCTGTAAAGGGGCATAACTCTGTAAAATATATGCCGAGGGGAGCCAATGTCGATAGGCGTCTGATTTAGCACTAGATAAATAAGTGTCCAAAATTTGGTGGTTGTGTCTCAAGCGGTTTTGCCTAAAATGCGATAACAGACGGACGTACATGGCAACGACAATACCCCGAGGCCAAAATGGCCGAGGGGTAAAAACGAGTCTTCATGCTTAGAATAATGTCTCATTTGGCAAAAATTACATGAAAATATGCCAGCTATCACCAGTTCAAAATATTCTTTTAGGTTAAAAGATAGGGAAAAGTGAAAATATATGAACCAGTATCTGATCAGCTGAAGTGATGGGCGACTGCACAGATAGGCTCTCCTTTTTTCTCCCAATAATGTGCAAGTCATGGATTAGCTGTTAGTGGGAATCAAACCGACTCACCCTACAAAACCCTGTGTACTTACTGTAACTGTACTGACACTCTCCATGGCCAATAGACCTGTACCCTGGGGAGTTATTGGACCTGCCAAATAACAAATCAAAACATATAATATTTCCTTTCTTTAGTTTCACATCAAATTACATCAAGTTGCAGTTTTTTCTCCAGTAGCAATAGTTTGATACCTAATGCATGTTTGAAATTACTACATGTATTATGAATAATGGAATAACCAAGTCCATATCGAGCTTAAGTCTGTATTTTTGAGCTTGCATGGCTTTAATAGGGAAGAGTTGCTATGCTGATTGATACTTATTGACAGCAAGGACTGCTGTTGTATGGAAAGTGGTCACCTTACCCCAGAATGAAGTCTGACAATGGAGGTGTTCTGGAGTATATTTCAGCAGTCTATTTCTAAAGTTGTGATCTTGAATGTAGTACAGCGGTATGCTTTGGAACCTTCGCCAGCCAAGGGAGATGATCAAGGGGTTCCTCGTCTTCAAGATTTTCTTGTGCCATCTATGTTTCTTTACACGTGCCTTGCAGATAAAATGTACATGTACAATGTGTTTGGAAAACACTGACTGTGATAAACAAATAAACTGTTTCGCCCATTAATTAATATATTTCTCTTCCATACTGCCATAATACTGTATACTGGTAATACTGTATACCGGTATGTATTTATTGGTACCAGAGACGGAGTGACCTCTAGTCACCATGTGCATTGTAAACAAACATGGCTGCTGGCTTATGGAATTTTCTGCCTATGACAGAACTGGAAATAAAGAGTATGCCAGATATCAACTTCGTAAATCTGACCGATAAAATGTTAACTGTTACTGGTATATCTGGAAATGTAGTGTACTGTGGCTGATGGTTTTGAACAGTTTGCATGATGCTTGATTCGGTTTGGTTTTTCGACGATCTCTTGGTATAATGTAGACGAGTGCTCATTCACCCCCATGGCTCATTCACCCCCATGGGTTAGTTTATAGGGATAGGGAGATCGCGTGCCCTTTCTATATTACTCATCGCGCACTACTCATCGCACATGCGCAGTCGACCCATTCTACTGCAGGGTGCAAGCCTGGCCCATGGAATCTCAGGTAGCAAAATCCCCAGGTCTCTCGCCCCGCCCTATCCCGTGCCACACCTATAGGGATAGGGAGATCGCGTGCCCTTTCTATACTACTCATCGCGCACTACTCATCGCGCATGCGCAGTCGACCCATTCTACTGTAGGGTGCAAGCCTGGCTCATGGAATCTCAGGTAGCGAAAACCCCAGGTCTCTCGCTCCACCCTATCCCGCGCCACACCTATGCGACCCGCTGTGCAGTGAGTAAAGCGGAGGAGTAGAAGTCAGACACGCTACGGATTATACTAGGGAGATGATGTGGGAGTTTACCACTGATATTCACGCTATTCTTATTTGATGTGTACAATTCTATGTTACATGAATCAAAATACTTTTGTAGACCATGTAGACAGTAAATATTCTTAAAATACAAGTACATCATTCACAAATGACTATTTTTAGATGTTCTTGATACACAAACTTTGCAGTCGGTTTCGCCGACTCTTCTCTGACTCGGCCGATCGCCCAAAGAGTCAGCGATCAAACTCTGTTGCTGTAGTTTTTTTTACTTATAATTTGAGCAAAAGTCAAGATTCCTTGTCATATTTCTATGAAATATGACCAAATCCACCATGCAGATCCCGAATATTTCAAAATATTTGAGGCGTCTCCAGCCGTTTTCCTTCTTATTTTTTCTCGTATTTGGATTTAGACCCACATTACTGCGTCTCTTTCCAGAGTTTAAAAGGCTGCTCATGTAAATGAATTTGTTACCCAGTGTTCGCAACTCCTTTTAAATTCGTTGTTGTTATTTTTGGATGTTTAAATTCTACAAATATATGGATTTCTGTGCCCAGTGGTCATGATGGCTAGACAATTATGTTTACAGACACCCAATTGTTATTGTAATGACTTATTTATCATCTCACCTGCACATATCCCACATTACCCTCTATATTCTGTAGTCCACCAAGTATGATGGGATAATGTGGGTCAAAGTTTGTCACAAATTCACATGGCACATTTTGAATCTCCACTCGAACATACATTCCTGGCCGGAAACCCTCGTACTGTACTCTCTGTTCATCAGGTAGATTGTCAAATTCTTCACGGTTCAACTGGGGACAAACATGCATTGACAAATAAGAGAGGATATCATAGAAATATTATCTTGCTGTCGGGTAAGTAAAAACGACATCAGTTCAAATCATATTTCATATCCAGAGTAATACTTGCACCTTCAATTCTGCTAGACAATTTTAGGACTTGCACCTGTTACATGTATCCTTGAAAAAACACTTTCTTAAATGATACCTATTCAGTTGCCAACACTTAAGAAATGATAACGCAATTAGAAGGAATGGAGAACGGGCAACTCTTTTCATGACCCGACAAATTTGTGTAACACTAGAGAATAAATTGATCAATATTTTCTGCACTGTTTTCTGAATTTTTATATTCATGGCCTATGTTTTTCTAAGAAATTTACCATTCAAATAGATTCAATATCAAATAGGAGACTGTTTTAACTGTCTAAAGAGTCATCACCACTTTTTGGCTTAAGCTGGCAATTACATCAAATTTTTTTCTCACAAAAATCTAGTGGTATATCCAGAGAGAACGTTGAAAATAAACTTGGTCTTACATGAAATGGGTGTGAGACTAACCAACAAGTTTCTGGGGTGATACATTGGTATTACGAGTTTGTGGGCTGATACATTGGTGTGAGACGAGAAAATGAGAGCGTATTAAGCATTTTTGGTGTGATACAGGAGGCCAGCCAAAGAGCAAATTAACAGTTTCTGGCCGGATACATTGGAGTGTGGCTAGGCAATGAGCAAATTAAGAGTTGGGTTGATACATTGGTGTCAGGCTAGGAAATGAGTGAGTTAGGAGTTACTGTTGTGAGGCTAGATAATGAGCAAGTTATGAGTTTCTGAGTTTATACATTTTCAGGTCAGTGTTGCTGACAGTACATCTTAGTTTACCTTGGCCTGTTGTTCAGTTTCCAGTTTCCATTCTTCATAGAACTGATCATCTCCTTTTGTGTCATAGTCATTGTCAAATCTTTCTTTCAATTTTCGTTTTTTTAGTTCTCGTCTCTCATTCGCTGTCATCTCTGCTTTTTTCTTTACTCGTTCTTCTTCTATTTCTCCATCTGTGATATTTACAGTAACATGAAAGAAATTAGTGAAATCATCACTCACAGTTCCGGAATTCCTGAGTTAAAAATTTTTCTTCAACAGCTCATGATCACTTACAAACAAATTACTAAGGGTGAAAGGTTTGCATATTCAATCTCTTAAACTGTTACTAATGACTAAAATATCAGTTCTACTTCATTTGGTATTTTGAGTTGTAATAGGAACTTTGGAAAATTGGTACCCTAAGCCCAACAAAATTCAGATGTGAAAAATCTGATGCATCTACTGAAACAACCAAAAGAACTTGCTGGCCATCCAAAAGATACTACCTACATGATTTCCTCTGTACTGACTCAAAATGGCTGAGTGTACAAATGAGCAGAGTATACAAGTGAAATAGTCTGTGTCAGACAAGAACCAGCATGCAATTGAAATGTCTAAATTGTAACCTTTCTCCTCCTCCTCCTCGCCTTCTTCACTCTCATTATCTCCATCATCACTTTTTTCCTCCTCCTTTGACTGGAAAACTTCACCAGTCTCCAAGTCTTCAAAGTCACCAAATAGTTCATCTGTATATGCAATATAGAATACATGTAGAACCGTTCTGTAATTGATATCTCCATCACTGAAATGATCTCATTAATTATCTATTGAATCATTAGTTTATACATGTACATCAAGTTTTCACTTGATCTCTCTTCAGTTATGTTGATGGTCAATACCGACGGTCACGGATGTACAAAGGGAAGCAATTTTACCAACGTCACGGCAGAGGGCGTGACTGCTTGGGGGTCAGATCGAAGATTGTTAACATGGTGGATCAAAGGAAATTGACGCAAAACGGTTTCCAGTTCGATAAATGGGCGGTCAAAATGAAATTAAAACAGATGTACTGCAGAGTGACTATCCTAACATATTGACAGACACACGAGGCGCTCTTGTTGTATGATGTAAGATATATATTTCTAGTCCAAATGAATTGAAGAATCTGGTATGTTCTTCTGTGACGTCGATCATTCGCTATGACGTTGCAACAATCCATATTGTGATGACGCCACTCGCGATACCATTGTTGGCGGTCCAAATAACAAACGTCACAAGAGAACGTCATAATACAAATGTATCAAAATGTATATATTCGTAGCGTCGCAAGCTATCGTATGGCTGCAGGATAAATCTGACCCCCTCTGCACTCCGCCCTCTACCGGTGTGTCAGCAAAGTTGTTCCCCTTTACGTATCCGTGACCGTCGGTATTCAGTCATTGTATCAACATGTATTTCAGATATAAAAGTCAACATTTCGTTGCAGTTTATATGTTTGAAAACTCTAAAATTGAAAGTGTGATTAGGCCTGAAAAAGTTTATTTGAGTATTCATATAAAAAAAATAACATTTTCACACATCAGAAAGTTGCTAACTAGCTATAGGCAATAACATAGAGGGAGAATTAAATTTAACATTATGCTCAGCAATATTTCAGCTATATATCGACCAATAACATAGGGAGCACACAGTAAAGATGGCCTCGAGCCATGATAAAAAGCAGTGTAAATTTATGTTGTGTTGTCTGGAGGAGATTTATCTCCCCATTACAAATACGAGGAGACAATTATCTCCCCATTCTCACGGTTTTAAGGAGAGTGGGCACTCTCACTCCCCATCACTCTTCTAACTTTCCTCTAGGAGAGTTACTGATCACTCTCCTGTGAAATCAACTGTATTGCTGAATGTTATTGGCAAGAGAGAATCAATCCCACAATGCACTGATTACTCTCTCAGTACAGAATGGAGGAGAGAGATCAACAGCTCTCTATTTAGATTTGACAAACACGAGACAGCCCCCCGTATGAGGAAGACAATTTACTCACATAAACAGAGCAAAGGTAATGTTTAAAGCACTTTTTATCAATGGCTCCAGCCGCCTGCCAAATTTTGAAAACATAAATTCCCTGAGAAATAGCACTGTCAGCCTTATATTGTAATATAAAATTAATCCTGTACCATCTTGCTTCAGAAGGGTTTCTGCGTCTTGGCTTTTCTCCCACTTTCCAGTGACAAAACAATCTCGAATACTCTCTATCATCTGAAAAAATAAACAATTGTTACAGTTACATCATCACTGTCCATATGGAATTAGATACAAAAACACCATGAATACATGGCAAAGACCAAACAATACATGCACAGGTACTCCATTCATCTTTCTGAACATTAAAACTAATTTTCTTCTAGAAATGAAGGAATGGGAGTTCACATTTCACTTACACAAGTTTGACATATGTATCTACATTTTTTTAAGGAACTTCAAATTAAGTCATTCTTAAATATGGCAACATATGAACATTGCTTTACCTCATCTATATCTGTGAACTGAGGTAGTTCAGTCTGTGTCCTGGAGCAGTCCAGGCCATCCCGTGTGATCCGACTAGCCTTGCTACTCTCACTTTTCTTCCTCAAGACAGTGAAGAGTCCCCCCAACTCATCCCCAATCTCTGAAGCATCTTCATCCTTATCATCTGTTAAAACAAAAAATATCATTCCACACATTTAATTTTAAAAAAATTATCTGTACAGGCATTTGTGAATGTGTAAAACTAAATTCATATATGATTAATTGCTATTTTGCAGAAACGATGCAATTTATTGCAGACATCACATCAAGTTTCCATTTCTTCTGGTTGAAAACAAGTGTGGTTACACAAACAAAGGGAATGAATTGTTATTAAATATATTATACAATGTATCAGTCCAAACATAATGAGATAAAAGGAAACTTTGGAGCAAAACAAATTCTGAGCTCTGAACACCATTTTCCAAACTCAGTCCCACTTTGTGACTGCATACAGAATTGATGCTTGCCATATTACAATTTGATCATTTCCATAAAATCCTCTCCCTGGTACAAACAGTGTTAAATAATTAATTGGAATGTACTCTAACATCTGTGCTTACCTTGACCATAGACCAGTTTTCTGTAGTTGATCCTTTCTTGCTGCCGTCTCCTAAAACTTTCAGCAGCTCTTTCCACCATGTTGGATTTCCACTGCAATTCTCCTACTGTGAAAGTAGAAGGATTCGCCTTAGAAGCTTTTATCAAACATATACATTCAGTTCCCTTAAGGATGTCCGCTGGTGGTTTTTGACTTTGGCAGCCATTTTGCCTGTTTTTCTATTGGGTTATCTCCCTTCCCTAGGTTAAGAGATGGGGATTTCCTTTAAAAGCCTTCTAGCCGAGAATTTTGCAACCAACATCAATCCAATTTGCTAAATTTTGATAGACATTGTGATTATCTGCAAACAGTTAGAATATAAGAAAAAGTTAAATACTATTTATATGAATTTTTCATGAATATGCTTCAAAACTAGGGCTATTCCCTATGCTTTCTGGGTTATCAAATTGAGCATGGGCACCAACCTATATTTTTTTCTTTGTTTTTTCTCATATTACACAATTATGAATGCAACAACACACATTATTCAAAAAGTTAATTACTTTGATTTACCACCAGCGGACATCCTTAACTTGGAGGTAAGCCTTACTGAGACGGGTCATCATGCTGCACGTCACAACAATATATAGCTTTGGGAATAGCCATGTTTCTGATTATACAGGGTGTTCCAGAAGTCTTGGTCACATTTTGACATTGAATATATTGAAAACTATTGAGGTGGCGCCCCATCCTGTTGGAAACATCATTAGCATTACACAAAACTTAATGACTTTCATTTTCAAATGGTACCAGTTTCATCTTACTACCATTCATGGCTCAGCAGATACGAGGATTTGAAATGTGACCAAGACTTCTGGAACACCCTGTATTGTATATCATGGGACAGAAATGTGACAGGGCACTCATCATCCTTTTTTAATAAAGATAGAAAAGAAAGATCTATTTATTGAGCTAACTAAGGTTAACATAAAGTCTGGAGCTAATGAATTCATTTCCATTGAATTCCCATGCAGCGGTGAACTCAAATTATCTCTTATTTATCTTGTTCAATTAATACATTCTCACTCCCAAAATTATCTGCTAAGTGTGCCAAAAACAGTCTACAAAAAGGCTCTTCAGGCACTCTGATAACATTTCTGTTTTTGATGGACATTATGGACAAAAGAAAATTACCGGACTGTTCCTCTTCTTGGTCGAGTTCCATTTTGTCTTCATCACTAATGGTTTTATCCTGTTCAGCTTCATTCTTTTCATCTAGCAACTGTAGCTTGTCTAACTTCTGTGATCGTTTTGCTTCCCTCTGACATTTAACAAGTTCTGCAGTTTGGTGAGATTTTACATTATCTTCCATTTCATCACCAGAGCTCTCTTCTGTGTTATCACTCTTAATGTCTTCATCATCAGCATCGTCTACATCACTTTTATTATTCTCATTGTCAGTGTCATCACTTCCATTGTTTTCATCATCATCATTGTCATTATCTACTTCCTCATCTTCATTATCACTATTCACTAAGTCTTTTCCTTCACTACTACTTCTCTGGACACATTTCGACAAGTTTACCGACAACGTCCTCCCTTTCTCTGAGTGATGACTTTGCGTATCATCAGAGTCATCACTGTCATCAGTTTCGACATCATCAGCTGCTACATCACACATTTCACTATCATCACTTTCCTCTTCTGAGTTCTCCATTGTATCAGTTTTATCTACGGTGTCCTGATTATGTGAAGTCCTCCCTTTTGTTTTCACAAACACACCTTCAACAGTTTGCTTCGATTTTTTTGAACGATTTTTAAACATCTGAATATCTAAATCATCATTTTCTAGTTCATCATCACTGTCTGCAAACTTTAACTGTTCAGTCCCTTTAACAGGTTTCTCAACCTAGAAATGGTTGGATGAAAATAATTACATTTAATCACAGATGCAAGTAAGGCATATACATGACTGATGCTATATTCCTACGAAGTAGGCTCTCATTTGCAAATTGTCCGGTAATGAGTGAGTGAGTCAGTCAGTCCATCCGAATCATTTCGTCGGCAAAATAAGGAGAACCGTTGACATTAGAACCTTGATTTTTGGCATGAAGGTGCATTAGGGGACTGTTACCAGCAAGTTCTGAGCTGACCTACTTTTGATGAAAATTTCTGGTGATTTTTGATGAAAATCACTGCTGATTCTGACTTGGGCAGTGCCCATCTTAATATAGGCAGGATTTCAACTGGGGGGGGGGGGGAGAAGAAAGATTTTGGAGTCCTAATGCCCACCCTACTTCGTCGGTCCTGTGACGTTAGTCACACTGCCATGTTTCATGGCGCTGCTTAAAATACACAGCCTGTAGAATTTCTGGCATTTGTCAGCACTTTCAGAATACCAGATTCATTATCTACTCTCCAGTCAGTGCTTTCTGGAAGCAGGAATTCTGAAGTAAATGTATATTATGAAAGGAACTTATCTATGTCAAATCAAGATACATTTTTAGAAGGTTCTGTCTGTCAAAAAATAAATTCAGTAGAGTGCAATTTTGTAATCACACAGTTAAAGTAAGATTATACAAATTTAAAATCATAAACTTTGCCTTAAATAATTTATTTTGCAAGATAATTACCTTTGCTTTCTTCTGTAGCAGTTCTTGTAGGTCTTGATCCTATATCACAGAACAGAAAAGTTATGAGACTAAACCTATGACATGGAAAATTCAGTGTATTGCAGTTCTGTGCAGTGATACAATTTATTATCGGGGGAGGGGGGAGTTAGTTTAATGTCACAGTCAAATTTGTTTCACTCATATGGTGACAGTCAGTTTGCATGGTGGAGGAAGCTGGAGTACCTGGAGAGAACCACCGCCCGTCGGCAAATAACTGACCAACTTCACACATGCACCAGTCGTGCCAGTTGGGCTCGAACCTGTGCCAGTTCAGTGGAGTGAGGCTAGCGATCGAATACAGATTTTATCAAGTTAACTAAATATTTAAACAGTCACTATATAATTGAAATATTGCTGAATGTGTTGTTAATCTCATTCTCTCTCTCTCTCTCCTGGTCAGAGAGGTCACAGTAAGCAGATTCATATGTACATGGTGTACTTCTTTCATGCCTTTAGACCAGACTTGATTCAGGTAATGGCTAACCTGATATTATGAACACAAGGCTAGATTTACACTTGATTTCACAGGGTAGTACGGGGACCCCTTATTTTCCATGATCAGCAGACAAATTCGGAGTTGTAGATGATAACTAATTAAGTAGCATGTATCCAATTGAGGTCAATAAGACTTCCAAAAACAAGTATGCTCTATTGACTTACATTCTCTACTGTATCTCTCTCCTCTCCATCATCATCATCATCATCATCATCGCTTTCATCGTCATCATCACTGTGTTCATCATCATCTGGTTTGTTGAATATTGCCCGTCTTCTCGTTCGGCTGTCGTCCATCACAGCTTGCTCTGTGGGCATCTTTTTTTCACTGCATGATACCAATATAGAAGGGAGACCAATGGCATCAGTGAGCTAGGCATAATCAGACAAGGAGTGTTCAACTGTCAGAAGAGATGTTTCCATTATCGAGAAATGATGATTCAAAACTGACCACATTGAAGCTTCTTAAGACAGTACAAGAAATATATATATATATATATAAAATATTTGTCTTTCACTTTGTCTTGATGTCAGTATAAGGCAATTTGAATGAGACAAGGGGTAATAAAGGATATGTGACGACAATACGGGAAAAACTCCCTTGTGTGTGATAGTAATCAAGCTGCATTCTTTCCCAATCCAAAACCTGCCAAATCAGATTTTTCTTCAAGTTTACATACTGAAATATCAGCCTCGAAAAAATTGTGATGCTCCGTTATATAAAAATGGAGATATGATTGATCAAAATGTGCTTCCTGGCCCGATATGGTATTTTTGAGGCATTTACAGTGAGGATTTTCTCTTATAGCAAAAATATGAAACCTCACACAATATATTAGGAAGTTACTACAGGAGAAAATCATCCATGAAAATGTCCCAAAAATACCAAAATAAGTCGAGGGGCACATTTTGATCAATCATATCTCCATTTTTATGCAACTGAACATCTCCGTTTTTTCGAAGGGGATATTTCAGTATGCAATCTTCCAGAAAAATGTTATTTGGCAGGTTTTTGAGTGAAAAAAACATCTGCTTTATTACCGTCACACACAAAGGAATTTTCCGTATGTAAACGTAACATATCCTTTTCAAGTTTTCAAATATATTTCAATTTTTTTTTGTATTTAATATTCAGACTGAATGCAGCTGCTAAATAGATCATAGCTTTTCTTATTGTCCACATTTCAATAGCTTGTACTGTGTTTAACCCTTTTGTACTTATACCGGCCAAAACCGGCCGGCACCGTATATACCCATAACGGCCGAAACCGGCTGCAATTGACCACCACGTAAAAAAATCGCTTCACAGTAAAATGTTCGTCAAGTGAGAGGTCGTCGGTAGTCCACATCGTTGGACAAGGAAATAGTCGACAATATACGTTCAAATTTATTGTAAATCATGCAATGAACGTATAACAAGTTTATTTTATTGAAGACGTACCTTCCTTATGGTGAAAATTGAGAAAATCGGCGAAGAATTTGCAGTTTTTTGACCATTTTCAACGCAATCGAAATCCCATTTCCCGCGGTAGAATGCTGGAGATATTGGTCTCATTTTAAAGGTCATTTCCGGCTCTTTCGACCTATGATCAGTGATTCAACAAATAACCAACAATAACGAAGGATTTGACTGGATAGAGATGTCATCATTCTTTGATACCGTGACCAAATTGACCTCGACCGGGCTCTGTTAGTATCGCGAAGCTGATTAGTTGAGAATGCGGTCATCGTGTCAGACAATGGCAGCGATTGGCCGGACGTCTGTCTGTTTGTCGGTGTTCAGTGCGTCGGAAAGAAAATGGCTCAGTTGGAAAGTTTAGCTAGCTGACTGTTGGGTTTACAATAGAAATAAAGCGTTCCTCGGATTTATATGTCGGATTAAAACCCACAGGAATGATGTACTGGTATTTTAGCACGATCGTCCGGTTGAAAAAGGCGATCGTGATGAGATTTTTTTATGGAAACTCTCATTTGGCTGGGACATAGACGCACGGTAAAATGCCGAAATCATTTTTTTTTGTGTGTTTCTTTTTTTCTCTCGCCTGGTCTGATTCTATTTTAGACACAAATGGGCAGATATTTTGAAAGACAAATTAATTAAAGTATGGGCTTTCTGAAAATATATATATATAGCGGGGTTTCAATCAAGCTACATGCAAATATCCTGCTTCAAAAAAGAGGGTCCATAACAAAATCCCCCTGCATGCATTTATCCGAACATACAAGGCTGACAAACGAGACTATCAGCAAGTAGCAAAGGGTTAATGATGGACTGAGCTGTTATAATGTTCCTCCACTAACTGGTCTTTCTCATCCCATGTGAGAGGAGCTGTGTGGGAGAACAGGGACACTTGTGATGTGGTCATTCTGTTGTCCACTGGTTGCTCCATGGTCATCATACTGGATACCAGCTCATTCATCGGCTTGGCATCCTGCAATTATATTAATTATACACAACATATCAGCCATTAATCAAGCAGAGGAAAGTTTTTATGTTTATGAGCGTTGATCTGAAAAGATCAACTATCCGGGTCTATCACTACTACTAGGATCAATCATCAATATTGAACTGACGGTAACAAGGCCAGTGCTGTGCAGTTGTAAAACTAATAGGACAGTGCATAGAAATTGATGGACCAATGGGTGTGGATAAAACAAGAGAACTCAAAGAACATGGTTATTGTTTGGTGCTATCTATCAAATATCTTAAAATGATGAATATGTATATATATATTAATCAGGTATTCTATGGAGTGCACCATATATCCAGTCCCTTATCAAATCCAATGAAACTCATATGATTTTTACATAATGAAAGATAATCACTGAATAAATTATACGTATATGCATGTTTCTGATGGTGAGCGGAAAGTGTTTGGTCACATTTACATGTAATATAAGTGCTATACCTCTGCTGTTTGTCGATGAGAATGGCTTCCTCCCAGGTCTATATACACAGCATCCTTATCATACACCACACCCCCTACACCCGACATGGGTGAATAGATTAACCGTTCCTTCTCGTTCAGAGACCGACGCTTCTTCTGGGCATCTGGCGTAGGACAAGGGTCAGGTAAAAACTGGACGTCATGAACTTTGTAATCTCCACAACCTGGAAATGTTAAAAACATGTTATCACTCAGGCAAATGCTAACAATGTTTTGTAAATTTCAATAAAACAGTTAGTTAGAACAGCTTTTTGAATTTGCAAGAATCTTACAGGGGTAAATGGAGCCCTAGTGCAAAGCACCATGGAAGAGGATGTCGGGGAAGATGATTAAAACTGTCACATTGTCGCAATCATGAGAGAGAAATTTTCACTCATGATGAAGGAAACAATCAGGGGAGATAATTTCTTGCCCCAATCAAGGAAAATGAGTTGTCATGATCAAGGAGATAAATCAACCAGGGGAGATAAATTGTCACAATCAGGGGGATAATTGTCGGAACCAAGAGATAATTATCGCAATCACATTAGACAACACTTGAATGATAAGAGTGAAGAGAAAGACTTCTGACTGTACCTGGGATGTGAACATTGGTCTTGTTCTTGAAGTGAGTGCCCCTCACATAGCCATAGAGGGAGACATCACGGTCACATTTGGCTTGCTTACTTACAAGGCCTGGGTCTGTTATATCTTCCACTCTGTACAAAGTACAAAAGACATGATTGAGAACACTTGGGAGAAACAAAAATATTCATGATCTTATTACACACTTTATGTTGTGATTTCCATTTCTGATAAAAGTGTAGTCACACATGAAAGTCCACAATAATAGCAGCTTAAATCCACAGCAGATATCCATCAACCATCGATCAAATTAAGAACAATGTTTAAGAAATCAATAAATAGTCTCAGATCTAATATTTCTACTCCAGTCTCTTTATTGGGATATGTAAATAGACATGTATACTATAAACTTCATAAAGCCCATACCTGTCAGCTACAACATAGGGATGTGCCATTCTCCACAGTAAGGGTCTGAACTTCATCACGGACACAAACCTACACAAATTATGTACCTCTCTCTTCTGGTATTCTCCATTAACCATGCCAGACAGGTAAAATAACTTGGCTCCCTGTTGTTAAAATTTTATGAAGGCATAACATATACAAAGTTGAAAATTAAGGATTGCAATTCATTTATCATTTATGAATTTAATAAAACAGATTTATTCCAAATATAGGATACCAATTCTGGATGAACTTGCATGACAACTTATTGTTTAGTTGATATTTTTCTGTTTTAATTTCTAGATTCTAGATTTCTAGTTCTAGTTCAGACAGTTTTTTATTTATCTTGATGAGAGGGAAGCACATTGAGGTACTTATTAGTGTATCTCCCCTTACAAAAATATATAATACATCAATTAAGTAATAAAACTAATATAAGATAATAGAGACATGGCTGAACAAAAGTGACCAAATCTACGACCAAGCTACGGATAAGTTTCACGTTTTTACTGAAACAGGCTCAGGGTATCACCATATTTCTAGTTGAAGATTAGAACTGAATTATTGATAACAATGGCATATATCATATTATCAGTGGAATTTTGAACACATCATTTAGACAAATGTAATAACTCACCTGGTAGACTTCTGTCCAGAACCTATGTTTGAGTCTCTTTTTGGTTTTCTTCAGACGTTTATTATCTTTGAATGAATCGAGGTGGGTTAAGACTCCCATGATTTTAGGAAAACCATGAACTTGGCAGATGTTCAGAAATTCAAAAATCTCCATCTCAAAACCAAAGCTGGCATCAACTAAAAGTAACACCTGGATGGAGAATGAAAGATGTGAAAAACAGTTACAGCAAAACCAGGCAAGTTAAAAAACAAATAAGAAAAATTAACATATGACCAAATAGGCAGAATTTAATTATGGCAGCCGCATGATCAAGTGGACAACATTCTAATCATCCCAGAAAATTGTCAATATTTCAAACTATTGATCCCATTTGATGAATAGTTCACATCCAACCACTTTAAGCTATGGCAGCCCAAATCAATACGTCTGTGTGTTCTTCTAAAGTTGCAAAACCCCTTCTCCATCAGCAGAAAACATTCCATCAAACAATTCTTTCTGGACATTGTGATATTGGTGAGTCTTGATATGACATGTTTGACAAGTTTATAAGGTACATGAGGTAGATAACCTAGTGTCACAATGAAAGAAGATAATCCAATATCACAATAACTGGAGATAATCCATGGTCACAATCAAGGGAGATAATCCTTGGTCACAATCAAGGGAGATAATCCATTGCCACAAATCAAGAGATTTAATATCTAATGTCTCAATCAAGGGAGATAATTCATTTTTACCATGAAAAGATAATCCAATGTCACAATCAAGGGAGATAATCCAATGTCACAATCAAGGGAGATAATTCATCATCACAATCAAGAGATACTTCTAGCCTATAGTATTGGACCCTTCTACGGAGGGCCAATGTCTGACTGATGCAGCAACAACAACATTTTCCCAGTTTGATGCCAGATTTTGAAATTGAAAACGAGGCCGCGCTATGTCATCGGTCAATTGAGACAGTCACGTGGTTGTGTATGAAGATTGGGGTGGCTCCTATGAATAGTGATCCAATGAGAATGCACGTCTTAGTTTAAAATGACGGAGTCACATGACCAATCACTGAAGGGGAGACAGCTGGAACAGTACGCAGACAATGTCTGTTAATATCTTGATTTAACAGAGTCGTACAGTCTAGAGATAATTCCTTCTCACAATGAAGGGAGATAATACACTGTCATAATGAGAGATAATTTATGTGAAAATATTAGGGTTTGCCCAGTATCTAAAGAAAGGAAATATTGTGAACAATTTTTGCAAAAAAAATCTGATGCAAAAATAAAATCTGATGCGAGTTTCAGCGTTATACTTACCAAATCTGCAACCTTGGCAAGATCTATCATTGAGTTAATGTCATTATTACACTCAATTATAGTCAACCTTCTGTGTTTACCTGAGAGAGAAAGTGAAATGATCATCTAATTCATAACTTCACAAATCAATACAAAAAAAAATACTTCTGTTTGATATAGTAAGAGGATCATATACATTATCCATCATTGCTGACTCTCCTACTACCTGTGAGGTTTGACATGTGATATGAACTTTTATAATGTTTGAATATATTACTGGGATACAGATATCTGAAATAAAACTCCAAATCTAAAGATAGAAATATGCACATCAGCAGGCTAAGGAAGCTTCTTGAAATTGGGGCATGTTAGGAACTGGCGTAAAGCATTTCAAACAGAGAGGCATGGTGCGCCGAGTTGGAATTACTAGAAACTCCATGGCATAAATTTTGGAACTCGTCAGACAAAGATGGCTTATGCCATACCATGCAATAGCATGAGCGGAATGGCATATGCCATTCCAATTGGAACTCTAATCCATCCAGATCAGAACACTACACTGGGCATGGTGTATCCCATTTGGATAACTGGCATGTCATTCCCATCAAGGAACTCATGCCCTAATTTTAAGAAGCTCCCTAAGTAGGAAACAGATAAACATAAACTGTATTCTCTTCTCAAACCATGATTTATTTTACCTGACACTACAGTGATTGGACCCTGTGGATTGGACAGTTTCTGTTTGGTGAAATTTTTCACCACACATTGCAGCAGTGTAGACTTTCCCACTTTAGGAGGGCCAACAATGGCGACAACAATTGGGGGAGGCTCCACTGGAGTGCGGTCCACTATAGGAATGTGATGCTTCTTTGACTTGATGTCCAAAGTTCTAAGAATATTAATGACAGCACAATGTTTGTAAATGGGCCATTTTCATGAAAATGTACAAATAAAGGTAAAGGCATTTTTTTTTTTACATTTTGTTCATTTTACAGCCAGAGATTTGCTGGAAATGCCAGATGATTAAACATTTTATAGTTTTCCTCTATTGTAAAACGTCTATTTTGGCAAAGATAACTGCTTTAAAAGATTAAATTTTCAAATCTGAAAATGAATTCTTCTTCACCATTACCGTTGTAAATGCAGTTTAAAAGTTATTAATTTTTATACAACACAGTATTTAATAAAAAGAATCTTTCTGTTGGATACCACTATGTAAAACATATGAGACTATAAAGTCCTGTTCACTTCACATATCATGATATGTGAAATATATTACAAAAAGATTGGATTTATTCAATTGTCTTTACCGTTACCAGGAAAGTTTTTTGGAGAAATTTAGCACAAGGAATGTCATATAGAGGGCACCACTGTAATTGTCAACTGTAACAGGGTGTGAGCAGTCATTTTCCGTCCAGCCTTGTGGCAACAGAGCACACGTTTTTTTACAAATTTGAAAAAATAAGTGTGTGTCACACTTATTGTCTGTCTTTACCGTTATTGAGTTATATCACTTAAGTTATTTATGATTGTTACCGAACAAAGCACAAGAAATCTGAAAGTGTACATCAAGATAAATTCACCATGAAAGACACACTAATCCAGTTCAGCCGGCCTCATGCTGGCATAATCTGTCTTTACCGTTACTCAAATTTGTCTTTACCATTATAAATGCCATAACGGTAAAGACAAAAATATAAAGGTAAAGACAAACAAATTTCTTGGTCAATTAACACAGTTATTTAGAAAATTGTAGTGACATTCTGATTATAGATTTTCTTGGAATTTGAAAAACAGGAAAAGAGTGTTTAGCAAAAGGCAGCTTGACTTTCATTAAGAAACTGAAACTAACTGGTTAGTTAAAAGAAAATGGTCTTGAATTCAATGTCTTTACAGTTACAAATTCGTCTCTTCCGTTACCACCTGAAAATAACATGGGCTAGAATGGGAAGAAAAATTTCTAGCCATTTTCGGGGGCTAAGTACAGTGACTCTAGCTTGGCTGATAGAAAAACAGTCTTTGTGGCCTAAAAGTTCTTGAATAATTCCATTTTGGTAGCCAAACTGCACAAATTGAATTTTAGACTTGTCTTTACCGTTACTGGTACATTTTCATGAAAATGACCCAAATAATCATGATAACGAAATTTGTATGTTGACACAAGAGACATTTATACAAAGTATTTAAGGATAGCTATCCCCTTAGAGGGTCAAAATTGGTCATTTTTTTTTTTTTCTTCATTCAAATATTCACTATTTCCTCTAATATTTGGTGAAAAAATGAAATAAAAATTATAAATAGAAGTGCTTCAATATTAGGATTAAAAATTTAGGTTCCGAGGCCCTGGAACAATTAAACAGATTGCCTTAGCTTGGGCTTGGCTACTATTATTTTTGTCTGTTAAATTTCCCTTTCCAAAACTCATTTCCGCAGTATTATGGTAAGCTAATTATCTATTAGTTCTACTTATTTACATTAATGTACCCCCTTCTGATCAAAACCATGCAAACATCCTTATTTTTGTTTCTAATTATGACAGTGACACTTCACTCAGACACCCGCCGTGAAGTAATCTACACAGGTGTGAACAAGTTTTAGCAGGTTTTTAAAGTTTAAATTGGATTTTAAACCGACTTGATGAAAAAAACTTAGTGTAATAGTTATCCAGAATAAACAGGAATTCGAGTAGGTCCCATTAGACAGATTAAAAATGTATTTGACAATAGAATTCAAGCAAAAAATAGAGATTAATTCATCAGATGTATAGCTAGACACATTTTGCCCGATTTCTAGCCTTTCATTTTTGTACAAAATCCGAAATTCAAACGTTTATTTCTCGAAAAGTATCCATGCTACGCTTTTGAAATTTGTCATGCTTGTTACTTATGAGGTGATCTAGAAAACTTTATCTCAATTTTTGCAAGTTCGGCTTCGTTTTTTAATTATCCAACTTTTAAGACAAACGACCGTAAAAAAGTACATTTTTCCAATTTATTTTAGTAAAATAGTTATAAAAATCGACCATAGAGGTCCATGTCCCCCGCTAGCAGCACCAGTTATGGTGGATTACATCCACCATAACTGGCGCTGCTGCTGCGGGGGCCATGGACCTCTATGGTCGATTTTTTGGGGTCAATGATATCTCATACCATTGATAAGAGTATGATTTGAAAATGGAGATATCGCTGATGAGCTTAACATAATCTAATACAGCAGATGGCACCCATATTGGATTATGCACATCCATAAAACATGATACATGACTGTCCTCTCATTAAGGTCAAGGGACTCCCCAAGTTTGAAGTAGATCAGTTGAATCGTACTCCAGCTATTGTCCGGACAAGATCAAACTGCTTAAAATCCAATGAAATCCAGTATGGCCGATGGTGGCCATATTGGATTAAGCACGTCCTTGAAAAACAATCCTAATCCTCCTCTCAACAATGTCAAGGCACTCCCCAGGTATGAAGTAGATCGGTTGAATCGTTCTCAAGTTATTGTCCAGACAAGATTCAACTGCTTACAATCCAATATGGCTGACGGCGGCCATATTAGATTACGCACATTGCTGAAAAACAATCCCAACCGTCCTCTCACAAATGTCAAGGCACACCCCAAATTTGAAGTTGATCGATTAAATCGTTCACGAGTTATTGTCCGGACAAGAAAATCTAAGATCCAACTGCTTATAATCCAATATGGCTGACGGTGGCAAAATTGGATTATGCACATCGCTGAAAAAAAATCCAAACCGTCCTCTCACCGATGTCAAGGCACTCCCCAAGTTTGAAGTAGATCAGTTGAATCGTACTCCAGTTATTGTCCGGACAAGATCAAACTGCTTAAAATCCAATGAAATCCAGTATGGCTGATGGTGGCCATATTGGATCAAGCACGTCCTTGAAAAACAATCCTAATCCTCCTCTCAACAATGTCAAGGCACTCCCCACATATGAAGTAGATCGGTTGAATCGTTCTCGAGTTGTTGTCCGGACAAGATCCAACTGCTTATAATCCAATATGGCTGACGGCGGCCATATTAGATTACGCACATTGCTGAAAAACAATGACAACCGCCCTCTCACCAATGTCAAGGCATACCCCAAGTTTGAAGTTGAAAGGTTAAATCATTCACGAGTTATTGTCCGGACAAGAAAATCTAAGATCGAACTGCTTATAATCCAAAATGGCTGACGGCGGCCATATTTGATTACGCACATTGCTGAAAAACAATCCCAACCGTCCTCTCACCAATGTCAAGACACACCCCAAGTTTAAAGTTGATCGGTTAAATCGTTCACGAGTTCTTGTCCGGACAAGAAAATCTAAGATCGAACAGCTTATAATCCAAAATGGCTGACGGCGGCCATATTTGATTACGCACATGGCTGAAAAACAATCCCAACCGTCCTCTCACCAATGTCAAGGCACACCCCAAGTTTGAAGTTGATCGGTTAAATCGTTCACGAGTTATTGTCCGGACAAGAAAATCTAAGATCGTACTGCTTATAATCCAAAATGGCTGACGGCGGCCATATTGGATTACGCACATTGCTGAAAAACAATCCCAACCGTCCTCTCGCCAATGTCAAGGCACACCCCAAGTTTGAAGTTGATCGGTTAAATCGTTCATGAGTTATTGTCCGGACAAGAAAATCTTACGGAATTACGGAATCACGGAATTACGGAATCACGGACACCGGTGTTTCTAAGTCCCCCCCCTACTAAGTAGCGGGGGACAAAAACAAAACCAGGCAAAAATTAAAAAAAAATGAGATAAAGTTTACTAGTTCGAATTGTCTCCTACCAAGGTATACCATCAAAGTTGAAACAAGACCAACAGTTTTCATGAAATTTCAATTGAAAAATGGACGCTATTGTTTTCATTTTAATTTTTTAAAATTGGAATATTTTCTACACAGTAGCAGCGTCAGTTATACAAATCATATAGTTGGAATCCCTATGATGTATGCTTTCATAAAATATATAGTTTATTATGGTTATCTTGTATATTTATTGATACAGACGACAAATTGTCATGGGGGTGCAAAAACTGCCTCTAAGGGGATAGCTATCCTTAAGGAGTTTCGTTACTTTTCAGATGCAGAGAAAGTTCATGGTAAAACCCCCTAAATTATACTCTCATAGTGAAGTACTACTAAAACAAAGTGTATATACAAAAAAAATCATACATTTTGATCATGTAGGTTTTTATTTTAAAAGTCATTTTCCTATCAATGAGAGAATCTGAGAAATAACAGGGATTTTAAAGAAAAAACAATAACATGGTGAACATCCAATTTTCTTTCCTAATATATTTTCAGGCATGTCAAGGGTGGAAATGCACTTCCATGACTGAGTTGGAGTGTTTATCATAACAAAATGATAATCCCCAAGTTTCCTTGTGCAATTCTACATGTTTGAAGAACATGATTTGTGAGGTGGAGGGGAAACTAAAGCCACATAGCCATACTTCCACAGCACAACTGCACTTACGGATTTGGTACTAATTACATGTATGTTGAGTGAAAGAGAAGGGGTTGCAGTGTGTCCATGCTGTGTGATCTGCCAATAGGAATGAACAGATTTCTAGAGCAATGTTGCCTGTAGTCATGGTCTGAAAACATGGGTCATACGCGTTTCTGAGCACTGTGTCTACTGTCATTATAACACATGGACACTTCGATAAAATTTAAAAATGAATCAGGATTACTGGTAAATTCTACCAATTATCATTTAATATTAGTCTCTTGCTCTGTCATGACTGACTGACTGATTTGGGCCTGTGAACAGTGACTTGTCTGTCGACAACACTAAAATCTTGAATCCAATCAATGACAGCCCTCGATAGAAAGCAAGGCTGTTACAAGGCTAATTAGCAGCCTGTATAAGTGATACACAGATTGTCCAGGAGTCTGATTTAATATCTGTTAGTGACATGTCTGAGGGCACTTGATTTTGAGTGGGGGAGACCAATTTTCTATTCCAACTTGCCCTCAGGGCAACCTCTTCCATGCTGTGTGATTAAGTTAAGTTACAGCAATGAATAATATTGTGTATTTACCTCTGTACAAGTCTGGTAGTTTTATTGACAGATTGGACAGCAAAGGCTTTAGGGTTCCTCTGTTTGGCAGATAGATCTTGTTCATGCCGACCTTTCTTCTTCACAGCCTTTGGACCACTTTGCTTTTTACGATGTTGCTTTTTGGAGATGTCTGACTCCATCTCCAGTTCCTTTTATTGATCTGAAATGGAATGGAGGAACATGAAATGATTCATTGACAAATCTATATCAAAGAACTAATGCTAATATGATAAAATGCAACATTAAGTGTGAACTTTCTAGATACATGTAAGTTCAATGCCCAGATTTAAGAATAATATCAACTTTACCATAATGCCCATCTGTCTCACCATGTACAGAAATGGACTTACTGAATGCTGGCTATGATAATTTCTCTTGCAACTGAAACAAAGACGTGTTTTGCTTTGGCATTTCAGTCTTTTTCATTAATGAGGTCGTGTCATTAAAGCATAAAGAGCAGATCTGAAATCAGAATGCCTGGTATTTCTTGCTCATGGCATCAGAGTCACACTGTTTGTCAGAATCAACCCATAGATTGAACATTAAAGTGAATAGGATATAAGGAAGCTGGATATCAGGTGGCTAATTTCTAAACCTCTATCATATGAAAGGTCCATCTACCTCAGTGATTATTGTTGTGTAGTTTTGACAGTCTGTATCATATTTGAACCAAATGTCCTGCATCAACATTGGTAGGCTGCTAGCCGGAGGGGTGCCAGGGTGTCTTTTTGGTAACCTGTTTGGATCTCTGCACCCTCAATTTAGCAAATTTAACATGGGGGAGATGGAAAGAAATCAATTTGTTGTCTGAGAAATCTGCTTGCTGCAAAATCCTTTTGATTTAATTCATGTACGTAGTACCAAAATTGGTAGCATACAAGAATTGAAGAGTATCTCCTTGATAAATGCAAAATATTTTAAACAAATTTTTTTTTCATTGAAAAAGTTGAAAGTATCTCCAATGAAACGTCAGCTCCAGAGCAATAAAGAAGTTGTTATCCATAGAATAGCATTGTATTATTTTAAACAATTTGGATTGAAAATTTAATTCCCCGCCAAAATTTGAGGTGAAAAATACTTGATTTGTTTTACAGAAAAAAAAAAAAAAAAATGGTCTAGATGGCAGAAATTAGGTATTTTACACACAAAAAAAATTGTCATCACACACATACAATTTATACCTCATTTGAAAGCCAGAACCTGTATTAGAAGAAAAAACTTTACAGAACGAAAATCCGTCCAGTATTCGCGGATGTCAAACATTTTGAAGTTCGGGAAATGACGATTTTTGGGGGACATGCCATTAAAGGAGTACTTACCTTATTTTTGAGTGTGACTCTATTTATCAGCAATCGTATTCCAAACCTTATTGTATAAAACTTATGTTGATAGAATGCGAAATAAAGGAAATATTGACTATTTGTTGCTCGCAACGGCGTGCACTGGGCGCCGCCATTGCACCACTGCGTGACGTTTTTAGATGAGCGGAAGTGAGTTTATACTCATCTAAAAACGTCACAACGTCATGGAGATTTAAGGTTGATCGTGCTGGTCATGCCGATAATTCGAAGGAGAAGGAACCCAGTTAATTCAATGACGTTCTAGTTGATTTTAGTAGTTCAAGTGTAATCATGAAAATGTTTATGAACTTAGAAGCATCGTCGTTCAACTGAAATCACTGGAAAATTGCAGAGGACACTCTTTTAGTTTACCGCTCAGTTTCAAATTTTGTCCAAATTGAATCGGGCAAGACTCAGTTGAAAAATTTTGGGAAAGAAATTTTTCAGTTGGCGAAGATAACCTAAACCAATTTCGTTTTAGGAATCCCCACTTGAGATTTGCCGCGCCAGTTTATTCTTGGAATTAAAATTCGAACCCAGAGTAATTCAAATGCCGTAGTTGGAACGTCCCTGGATCAAGCGTTAGCCGTGACGTTGTCCTGAATTCTGACGTCATCAGTCACGTCATCCCACAGGCAAAATGGCGGCGCCCATGTCGACCTCAAAGCGGGAAAATGACTTCACAAATTGTAATAAATATAATAGGTTATCGCCTTCTACGAAAGTAAAATAGTTGGTTATATTTCTTTAAGAGTCTAACCTTTGTAATTGAAGCCTGTATAAAATAAGTTAAGTACTCCTTTAACATGGAGCCTATGGGAAATGCCAAAATCCCATGGCACAAAGGAATTTCAACTTTGAAATGATGGATATCGTTAAATATTCGCTCAATTTTCATAATTTTTGGGGCACATATACTTCAAGTGTCACTGTTTTAAAATATTCCATCAAGGATCCTGATTGGTTGATAGTAAGCTCCTAATTTGCATATCATTTGCATATATGTATCAAATTTGCACCCAAAACTATGTTTTCGTCCATATTTAATTGATAAAATCAACCTGTATTCAAATTTTTTTGCATGGATTTATTAATTTACTTGTAATTATGTAAGATGACACAGACAATATACATTTAAAGTTTAATTGTCAATAAATTAACATAAATTATGCATAAATTTGCATAAATTATTGCAGTCAAACAGTTGTATTGTATGTGTTTTACTTCTGATTTTGATGTTCACATCGCAATTAAGACATCGATTTTAATATCGGTAACACTAACGTCATTATTTGTTTGCAATATATATACCAGGACAAAGTATATCATGATGGGACTGCTGGAGAGGAGCGGAGAGGGGACTTCTGTGGGTAGAATGAAGTCAAAAAATGTCTAAAAATCCTTGTTACACTGAAATATTATGTCGGTGAAATTGCACATGTGAATTGGATATTCCTGTAGGTTCATCAACACAAATTCTTGTCTCAAAGCTACAAGGTGAGGATAAAGATGGTTTTGTGTTGAACGCAAATTGGTGTTGATTCTAACACAATTCGTGTTATTTTCAACACAATTATTGTGTTAAAATGGCTTGAACTCGATTATTTCCGCAGTGCATACAGACTAAACTTAATATATAACAGGCACGCACGAATGGTATTTTTTGCAGTAAGAATATGTTGGAGAGATATGTAATAGTTTGGACAAAATGACGACGTCTGGCGGCTAAAAAGCAGCCGTATGACTTCACAGAAAAGCCTTCCTCTGCACCTCAAATTCAGACCAGAATTTGAAGGATTCTAAGACGTAGCCTTTGGAATGTTAGCCGCACTTTTATTGCAGATGTTCTTGTGGAAACTATGAAGTATACCTACAAAGCCCCTATAGCACCGGCTTAAGGGAATCACTATCAGATAGTCTAGCTCGGGAGCTGTGATGACAGATGACCACAAAGAAGTAACTCAGCTGATGTTAATGGATGAACATCAAGGGCATCTGATGGAGTAAATGTTTCAACGTGGGGTAAACATGGTGAATGCAATACGGTAATACACAGAAAGCTAGACTAAACTGTAACGCCCGACATAGTGTGGTAAATTTCCCACCAAGATAATAAACAAACAATTGTATTTGTCAAATGACATGTACAGAGGGCGGGCACAACTATCCAAAGCAATATGAAACATATGTTTGAATTGTATGTCAGTTGAATGCCAATAAGAGAAGAACAAATCAACCAAATGAAACTGCTAGATGAATATTAATAAGAAAAACAGAACGGAAAGGTGTGTTATATAACATAATATGAAGACGACACCGTAGAAGGAATATGGAGGTGAATTGATGTAACTTCATGGTGTTGGCAGGAGCGATGTCAACAATCAACGCCATCACCTCCTAAAAGTGGTATGATCCCACCAACAACTGTGCTGTAAACGTAAATGGGGAAAATCTCTCTTATTTGATCATATTTTCTCTGAATGTTTAATGAAGATCTTCAATAATGTCTTCCTGGGTACAACTCACACCAGCAACCGTTCTGTCCATATAAACAAGAATAATCAAGATCAGGCCTATTTGATACGGTTTAGTAGATATGGAGATAAAACAAAAGGGACAAATAACACAATGTTGGGCAACCACACCAACAAAGCAAGATGGAACATATTATCTGCCTGCAGTTTTATTTCTCAGTGTTATTTATATTCATGTTGAATGGAGATGAATCTAATTAATGCAGCCCATGTTGGGCACAACTCACAAGATATGTTTGCGGCGTGCACAAATGGCCCCCATCGCTAACCATCCATGCATGTAGGTAGTTGACTTCACACGAATAACCATGCAAGTAACGAGTTTGGATCCATATTAATTTGGTATGGTTTCATTTTCTCAATGTTATTACATTCATGTTTAGTTTATTGGCGAGGAATCAAATTATTGATAATTGTGTCAATGTTTGGCGCAATTCACACCAACAAGAGTACGTCACAGAGGTCAAGGTATAGTGGAAAATTAAAACCTCGATCTGACATCAATGGGAATGAGTAAAAGATGAGGATTTTCTTTTGAAAAAAAAAAATGTATTCGAAAAGGAACTTATTTTATTAACTTTCATTTAACTCTTTGAAAATATACATATATTCATCTATACCATCCATTATCCCACCAGCCAGGCAAATGCGCTTGTGCTTGAGTCTGATGATTGTTTCACCAAGTTGAATATCCGAGATAATGTGATAACAGAACTTTTTTATGATCCATGCTCACATTCAGAGATATAATAAAAGTTCCTTCACAACCTGTCTAATGCCATCTTCAAACGTTCATAAATCATTAATTATACGCGACTACAATTCTGAATCCTAAAATTATATCAATTCACTTCTTGTAAAATCTTGCTCTCGTTTTCCAGGAACTAATCTCCTAAATGTTCATTTCTATTTCAAACAATGGCTTTTTCATTCTGTTCTCCAACTTTCACTTTCAGCATTTCGACCCTTTTCTACAGTACTCATTAATCATCTTCCTGCTTTTCTCCAGTATTGCTTCAATATTCTGCTGTAGATGTTTCTCATTCGACCTGTAGTTTCTGTACTGTGTCGTAAAGTTCCTGCTTTGTTTTTTCCTCATCAATCATTCTGTATTTCATTTCCACCAATCACCTGGCTGATTGCCGAGTCTCTTATTCACTTCAGTTGCTTATTCATGTTCCTTTTTGTTGTGGTCAACTGGTCATGAATAACATCTAACTGCACGTTTACTTCGCCAATCGCCTTGTAGTTTCTAGTACCGTATGTTTATTTCAGATCTGCTTGCTCCAGACTTCTGTTCCTCTTGAGCTCCTCTCCATAGTCTTGGTTGACTTAGCAAGTGTCAGATCCGACAGTCAATATTCAGCCATCGTCCATATTAGAATTTACACATCAATAATCGAAAAAACTATTTTGTTTGACAATTATAGCACCGAATGTACTTTGAAAGAAATAGGTAAAACTGCATTTTCGCACTTCGTAAATCTAATGTTCATATACATTCCTATTTGACAAGGGGTATGTGGGTGCCGTCCAGGATGCCATCATGTTTATACCATGAATAGTATGCTCCCCTGAAGAATGAAAAACTGCTCAATATCTTAACCACGGCTATTAATATTAATATGAATCTACCAGAAGATGATGGAATATTAATTATCATTTTGTATAAATGTTAATTCTGATATACCATTTCTTCCATGCATTAATTACTAATCAGGGTCGATTACTCGCCAACAATGATTACTTTTGCACTGTAAATGTTTAATATATAACTTAGTAAATAATAAATCTATTTATATTAATTTAGTAGGCATAGTGGCCCAGAAAACGTCGCATCGATTGTGTTCTCCAATTAAAGGAAATATTGGTCACAAACTTCAAGCAGTCAGATAAAAACAATATCGTACCAGTGACACTATTTCATGATGCTAGAATTAAGTTGTTTTATGTTGATTCGAAATTGAAACAGTGGTAGAATACACAGCAGCAAGTGATACAACAGCAATGTGAAATGACAACAAAGGCTCATGTTCAGAGGCTTGATCCAGGCACGACGGAAGCAATTGGTGATTGGAGGGGCCACGATCACAGCACCAATATAGGTGAGAGGTCCAGGGGCCGCCTAGACCCGGAAGTTCCAGCGGTTTTAGATAGCCGAAATCGTTTTGTAGGCGGTAATAAAACAAAAACTCTTCGCCTGTGTAAAGTCAATTTGTTTTACCAGTTTTGTTGTTTCTCACCACATTGTTTTTATTCGCCATCATCGCTATATAGCTGAAATATTGCTGAATGCGACGTTAAACCCTAATTCTCTCTCTCTCTCTCTCTCCTTATTCGCCATCAAACCAATGATCGATGTTCGAAAGCATAAATAATTTAAAAATATGTAATTTCAATGGAAATGTTCATTAAGCATTCACCATGTCACTAACACCGGTTTGTTGTACTTGTTCAGCACAGAGTTCAGTTTTTTTGTTGTTTTTTTTTGCTGAAAATATTGGTGGTGGGGGGGGAGGCATCCCCCCCATTCCGCCGTCACTGTGACATGGAACAAAAGTTTACCAAAAAAAAAAGACCAGAAAATTAGACTGAATTCAGACTCATTTCTTCCTTGGTACATTTGTAAATACAGATTCAGATTCAGATTTTATTTGCACAGCTATGCCATACAGGCCAAAGGCAATACAATTAGAACAGTCAAAAGCACAAACAATATTATTATCTTGAAACCATGCATCCCACCGGGTATCCACATGTGTATATATCACAATGAACTAAGTGATCCAACATTCATACTGAATATAAAGAAAAGCATGCATGAGTGAACTTAGCTACAGCATTAATGATATTTTGGTGTGGACTGCACATTAGTGCAACAAAAACTGATTCTACCTTCCCATCGAGTATACCAGGGGATATAGACTCCACAATCACAAACAGTTCAATACGCCTGTCAATATGAGATGGGCACTCCAATAGAAAATGTTTTTCATCTTCTACCACATTACAAAGAGAACATAATCTATTCTCCCTAGACACCCCTTTTGTGTACCTTCCACGCTCAATATTTAGGGGATGAGCACTTATTCGGAGTTTGCATATGGCTGACAGATGCAGGGCTTGTGTTTTGAGGCGAGTGATTGTATCCTTTAACCTTAATCACTCGCCTCAAAACACAAGCCCTGAGATGCTTCTTATTGGTAATATTTAATATGCTAGAATCAGATATTTCCACAAAATCCCGTTTAACTAGTCTATATGTGTCTAACTTGCTACTATCATCAATGGACTCTTTCCATTTACTACAAAACCTTAGAAAGAGCGATTTAAATATAAATTTGCTTGTGGCCTTAGGGTATGTACAGCCCTGATTTTCCCATATGTAATTACATTGAACAGTTTGCAATAGCCCTTTTCTTGGCACTAAACTTACGTTGAAACAGTGGAATCAGTCGATAGGCCTATACTTTTCACTTTGAAGCACATGTTATTATATTTCTTTCGTCCTGGAAACTGATTGATATATTGTCTGCCGCTCGTTTTCTTAATATTTATTTTTGTACTGAAAAATTTCTGAAACTTCAGTATATTCTGTGAACTAGGCATAATATCTAAAAATCAGACACCGTTTTTTTTAAAAAAATTTTTAGGCCCTATGCTATCTGTATTTTCCTAATGTTAATCTTATGGCAGCGGTAGGCCTACCCAAGCTATACGAGCGGGAACGCATTGCTGTCTGTGGCAATGATTTCAGTCTTTTTTTATAGATTTTATGGAAATTGCAAGGAGATAATGGATATCCTGTGAGTACTTGCCTATTATTTTAAATCAGAAAGTGCACGTTATCACGTTGGTGTAGAGTGACCTTGACATGTGGACTGTACTATAGACCTACGTGGTGTTCAAAGTTCATGCTCGCTGCAACAAACCTGCTTGTTTTGACGACGATGGTCGAAAGTGCTCTTTTCGGAAATTAAAGACACAGTCTATCATGGATGAAATCAGGTACAGTCAAGTACCCATTTCACTCGAAAATAACTGAATTTTTCGAATCTGTATCATTCGTTTCTCTGGAAGGGAATTGTATGGCGCCAAGTTGCCGTTCAAAGTGTTTTTCTCACAATTTTTGCCATCAAAAAAACGTTTATTTCGTTAATATTCTATCTACAAACTTCAATCAAACGGATGTCATGAATATGGGATATGTTGTTTATAAATTCAGTCATTATACATGTCTGTCATACAGAACAGCGACGGTGCCCAGCGATATTTTCAATCTATAAAATCCGTCATGTTCAAACTTTCACTTGAATGCGCGCTGCAACAAACCTGCGTGACACTGTCATTTTCGAAATGTGGTGCCAGTTTTCGATTGAAAAGCCGGCTCGGTTTTCCAGATGGATAAGCATAGTAAGTTACCTATTTTTCTTCGTACATACTTCCGTGATTCACAGCTATTTGTGCAAATTTATACAACTCGATTTTATTGATTTACAGCGTAAAATCCAACGTTTTTGTGTGTTTTTTTCGAAAATTTCAGTCAAATGCGGATATTTTCTTTAAAATGCAGTTTAAAAATTTGCACATTCGGTTTCAGTCTATTTGGGACCTACTGATTCTGATTATAACAACATTTCATGTCTGCCTGTAAGTTCTGGCAGCCGGGTTTTATGATATATTTCATGTCCGATTTCGCGAAAATCACAAAAATCCATGTGCCATCGTGGCGAGCCCTGTTTTCGCCTCGACCTTCCGAGATTAAATCGTCCATTTCAGAATCAATAACCCTTACATTTTCACTAAACTTCGCACATAAAAAAACGAATGAATAAGCTTTATATTGATATAATTATTGTGTGCTTTTTATATCACAAACACTGCAAACTTCGCCTTTGTATTGCACTGACTGTGTGAAATGTCGTCGTTCGCGGCATGTCCCCTGCTTAAGTCACGTGATGTAAACACCCTACAGAAATTTTGACTCATGAGAGTGAGATTCAACTTCCTTTTCAAACATGTGTAAAATTGCCCATATGCATGAATGCTGCGTGTGAAACAGCAGGAAGTGTCTAAAACTTATAGCACAGTCGAAAATAGCTCTCTCAGCCGTACTTTCAAGATTGAACATTTGAACTACGGTACTGTTCTATCTATTGACATTAAGTCCATTGTAGCCCTTGTTGGCGTGACCAGGGGATGCTCATGAGCATCCCCTGGTCACACCAACAAGGGCTAAGTCCTGGCATTGCCAATTTGTCATTGTTCTGTTATCTGTTATACACTCTTACGATCCATGGGTATGGTGCTACAAGAAATAATGGTGCTATATCACATGGTGCTATATCCCCCAAATACTGTTTGTTCTCCTATGCTTGAGACACTAAGCGGCGGGCCGTATTGACATGATTGACAACATGCCAACCTTAACCTTGTTGTTGTTGTTGTTGTTTTTGCCAACGTTGTTGTTGCTTCAACAAGATGTTCATGGTTGTGGTGTGAAAATTGTGTGAAGCTTAAATTTTTCGTAACAGAAGCATTGTTTACCTTTCCCTTCAGAAAATGTCCGATCCATTTGACGGATTTTAAATGTCTTCTTGATCTGGTGATATCAGCAAAACGGTAAAATTTCCAACGTGCTCCGAAAACGTGGGTGTCGTGGCGAGGCTGTTGTGACGAGAAAAAGGGAGTGCGCATTTACATGATAAATTGTGGTAAAATAAGTTTCATCAATTTACGCTTTTTTTGCTGTGTAATAATCCGTAAATGTATTATACACATGGCGGACTGTACATCTATATTTTCAAGCTTTCCCTTCGACGACTGAATGAACAATGTGGGACAAATGGTTGTTGATATATAATAACCGATGATTCCTCCCTGGAGAAAGGTACTTGTTTCAAAAATACCCCGGGTATTTAAGTAACAGCCCGGATAATTCGACTGGAGTATGTAGATACGAAGATGTTGGGTTGTAATTAACAAATAAATTTAAAGTCATACGGAACAAAAACCATTTTAACGGTCAACACGTAAATTCTCGATCCGCTACAGCGTAACATAGAGATAGAAATAGATTTCAACTCCATGAGCATGACAACACTTGTTGAGAAATGGGGCCTATATGTGCATGTTAATTGTCGTATTCGTCCGGATCACGTATTTTGATTATGCTATGATTGTTTCAAGATTTTAAATAATGTGTGAAAGTAGAAGCTAATCAAATAGTACGGTAATCTATATAGTATTGGACCCACCTGACGTTTGAATACCAAAAGAAAAAGACAATTTAAATTAGTAATCGATTAATAACACCTGGTTCGTTAAAGCGAAATTACGTTTGATACTGTGTATACAACGACATTTCAAAACAAAACGAAAACCTTGCTCCTTGGATATAGACAGCCATGTCTGTCTCCATGTTAGGTGATGAAATCACACAGAACTTGGGGCGTCTTATATTGGATCCACTTGAAAGCTTTTGTCGAAAACGGCGTAGCAAATCACATTGATGGTGGTCCGGAGTGGATTTCCAACCGTAAGTTGACTTGATGACGAGATTCAGCTGATGGTTGTTCTCTAAGGTCGGATCAGGTCACAGAGGCTTGTTGTTGGTCGGTTATAAATTATGATATTAATATTTATATATATTCTCCTCCTACTCTATTAACAAAAGGGGACCCAGTGGGTTTCCCGCCACCTCCACCAAAACGGCAACTCACAGATTCAATAAAACTTTATCCGTCCTTATTTTTTTTATACCTCAACATGCTCTCCAAACTTCAATTCATTAGTTCAAACTTAATAACTCTCCGTCGCCCATCATTTCTTGAAAAGCTCCAACGTGTGGCGATTAAAGTCTTTTAATATAAGGTCAATGACTTATCCCTTGCTGATTTCTCGCCTGTTGTTGGTTCAGTCTTTACGCCATGTGTTCTGTGATTCTATCGGACTAGCTCAATGCACTCCAAGCAATGAATAATTATGTGTGGAATAAATTCTCACCCATTATTTTATGAAATATTTTATCTGTTAACTATTTTTAGTTTTGAAAATATGTCAAAGAGATCAAGGTTAGAACTATGGTAAAAACAATTAAACCTTAGTGTGTCGGTTTTTGTTCAGCTTGACATCAATGAGAATGACTTTAGTTCACTCATAGATGAGAGAGAAAAAAAGGGGAAAATTCGATTTCAAAAAATATGTTTATTATATTTATTACTTTTTTATTTTATTATTATTATTTGTTTTTAAATATTCGTAGGCATCACCCTACTGAATCGACAAGTGTGATTATAGGTGAATGCACCAGTCCATTTGTCATGCGACCATGAACTGTAGGTTGAATCACTTCACATTGAAGCCGCATAACAGCTGCAATGTTATAATGAGGCAACATATGATTATATATCAGATATGTCGACAGTCCATTGTAGCTACCATTTGTCTTGGCAACAGTCCATTTGGCGAATCATTAGATCAGACGATGTGCTCTCTGTGCATCATTCACAAGTGCATGTTGACCTACAATGGACTGTCGATCGGTCCGATGATGATACCATGGACTGTCGTAATATCAGACAGACAGAGAATATACTATTAATGGTTCATATTCCTCTTAAACACACACAAGTGGAAGGAATCGAGAGATGAATGAGTCAGTGATACATGAGGCAGGTAGTAAGTTCCCACGTGTTCATTTTGTGCTCATTTCCTCACACTATAATTCGATGCTAATACCTACAATGGACTGTCTACCAACACCTAAAAACACCTCTCGCCGCAAAAATGTTTAAAAATTTTGTTAACTTCAAATAGTAATAACCCTACGTTTGATGACAATATAGTACGATATTTCTCCTTCAAAATATGACTGGACACCAGTAACCATACCTGTCATCGATATGCTGAAAATCGTTCATTTTCGGCTGTAGTCACTGTCGTCTGGTCAGACACACGCCCACGCTTGATAACGAAAGCACTGGAAAACCTACCATTGACTGTAATTTGACACGTGACCGGCGGTTTTCACCTATAATCATACTTGTTGATTCAGCAGGGTGTGCATCTAATATCGATCTAATACCCCACAGGTCAGGCAACTGTGCGTTCCATAATCATAACTAGGGGCCTCGATGGCCGAGTGGTCTAAGGCGCTTCGCTGGTGACCGCTAGCCTCACACCGCTGAACCGACACGGGTTCGAACCCAGCTGGCCCATGTGTGAAAGTTTGTCAGTTACTTGCCGAAGGGCGGTGGTTCTCTCCGGGCACACCGGCTTCCTCCACCAACCAAACTGACTGTGTCACCATATGAGTGAAACAAACTCCCTAACGCCATAATCATAATTGTGCACTGACCAGTATTATATTACCCCGGGTCAAACTTTAGCAGGAAGATATTCGCCATGTGATGGATGTATACATGTAATTTCATTTTGGAGAAGAAGTGAGAAGTTTGAAGTTTCAATTACTGAAGTTATTTAGTATTTCTCAATCAGTGCAACAAAGCAAGAGACATTGAATCCGGCAAGATCGTAATCCTTTTGAACAGAGCAACTGTCATCATTTCTACCGTAGCTCTTTGTATAACAAGTCTGCAAACTCTGGCGTACATCTGACATGGTTGTTGTTGTGTAACATGGGCGTATTTACAGGTATCGCTCGGGTTTTCATTCCAAAAACAAACATATAAATGAAAATTGAAAATACAATGAAACTGAATACACACTCCTGAGTCTATACCAACACTACATTATATGAATGAATTGCTGTTGACCAAATGTCTTACATTTGGCCCAATTATTAACAGCTCTTTCTTGTGTACATTTTTCAGCTCCACCACTTGAACACTACTGTACATTCAACATGGATGCTGGAATTATTCAACAGCTATAGTAGAGATGACAGGCAGACAAATTTTACAATCTGTAACTGCTGTTTGGCCTATACACAGGAAACAGGTATACACAGTTTGACTAACTTGGCTGTTTACTGTTTTAAAACAACTGAATATTTGATCTGTACTTTCGGAATAATTTAAGTGTGTGATTTCAATACACATTGTCAGCATCTTTATATGGTACTTAATTGTATGTTGTTGTAAACAGCTCTGTATTTAAATGATATTCTTCAATTGCAACACAGTGCAAGTTATATTTGTTATAATATATTTTATAATGAATTGATTATTGTTTTTGTTTATAACAGCTTCTTGAGGAGGTCTTAACAAGACCACATCGTCATGGAAACGTAGACAGAATCTGGGTCATAAGGGGTCATATATTCATATCACTTGAGGAGGGAAGAAAACTTTTAACATTTGATGTCAAACCTCCTCCAATAGCCCAGGTAATATTGCCAGTGGTACATCTGCTGATAATGATACTAGATATTCGGTGTCTCAGTTGTACAAATGTGCAATATAGTCGGTGTTTATTGTGAGTTTAGACAAATACAGTGGGCATTGCTATGTCTACATTTCATACATCTTGCTTAACATTGGTGGAAAAGCTGGTGTAATCACCTAATTGAATTAGAGTTAATCTGGATCCATCCAGGATCATGGACCCTACTGACATGACTGAGAGTGAACTATATGTGCCACACATGCTGGGAAATATTGAGAAAAAACAGGAAAACCCCCCCAACCCTTCCAATGTGTTGATCAATTGGGGCTGTTGCAGGGATAGCTTTACGCTCCAAACTGCTAGCCCTGTTACCTCGAAATAAATCGTACATGCCAGGAGATTGCTCAAAACCGGTTTGGGCCAGAACCTAGAACTGGCATGCCCCGTTGCATGTTCTGAGATCGTCAGACTGGGTTGAGCTTTAGAACAAACGAGACATACATAGAATTCGGGCTGGAATGGAGGGTGGATTTTAATGGGGGATCTTTTAGCTACATTGTCTATATCGCAGTAGGTGTTGCTAGTCGAGGCATACACCAATGTTACTACATCTGGTGATCAGAGATAAAATTAATTTGAAACGGTTGAGAATTTACGCCTGTGAACCAGACTGCGAAAATCTCGGTAAACAAGCGCGGTGTGGAAGTCGGCCATTTGTCCTCTCACTTCGCGTTCCCCACCTTCCCTGTTTTCTTGGCCGGCTTTGCACAGGTTGAGTGTATGTAGAATTGTTTACCGGGAGTCGGTCATCCTGATATTGGGCTATTTTGGTCGCGATAATTTTGTATAAATCTTTTCACGGCTGGCAGGCTGTGTATTGTGTTAGACAGGTTTTTTTGTCTCGGCCAATAGGCTAGCTACACAATAGTGAAATTTGACAATATGACCACACTGGTCTGGGTGATATACATTGTAGGGGCCGGTTAGCCGTTTTCCCCGTCTTTCGTTATGAAACTAGTGTGTTCAGTTCAGTCCACGCTATCAAATATTTTTCTGGTATATAGCCGGCTGAGCTAGCCAACATTTCTCGTAAACAGTGCATCGGTCGTATGCATTCAATAAACTTCGTGTCGCTGTATATACAGTACCCGTATTATTAACCTGTGATAGGCACACTGTGTTATTATAGTACGGCCAATGCGGTATAATTTAGCACGGTCAACAGTATATATATAGATCTGTGTAATGGGGCAATTAATCGCTCGTCTCTTTGAGGGACTCGAAGTGTTCATTTCGGCCCGTACTATTAAATATATTCCTGGTATTTAGCCAGTTGAACTAGTCAACAGTTCTTGGGAATAGTGGATTTACTCTATTCATTTATTGCAATTGGTGTCGTCGTATATACAGCATTATTATTCTGTGATAAACGCGAAGTGTTATTAGTAGTGGCATTTTGGCCGTTCGTGGCCAGTGGATTGGTAACAACCAGATAAATTGACTCAGTGATATTGAATGCAATTTGAGCCTGGCAGAGTTATACAATTGTCAAATATTTTTACGGGGTTATCATATAGAGCCTGTATATCGGGGAGAATCATATTTTTATGGAAGTTTTTGTCCATTGTCACTCCGGGTGTTACTGTGTGGTGCTGTCTATGTGTTTCTGTGCGATTGAATTGTATTGTTTCTGAGATTGACTTTTGTGTGAGATTTCTGCTATATTGATGGGTCTTTGGATTGGGATTGGAGATTTGTCAACGTTTATGAGAAATCTGTAGTTGGAATACAATTGGGCGTTGGAATACAATAGTAAATGCTCAGATTGTTCGCGGGTCAATGTGACTTTGTCTTCTGCTAACGTTTTTCCCGTCCTGATAAAAGCGAAACCCGTTTTTTTCTGTTTCAAGATATATATATATACATTTTTTGAACGGTTTGTCGGCTGTCAACTGGTCGGCTAAATAATATATATATTGCCTACATTTTGGTTGTCCAATACATGATTCTGATTGCTCAGTTGACAGCTTGGGGCATTATCAGTCATGCGAGCCACATTCATGGCGATACCATGGTGTTGTCGCTGCCATATACTATAGTACTCATGGCGAAGCCATGGTGTTGTCACTGCGACAATAGTAATCCGACTCCCTTCAATCCTTTTGAATTGAGTTAATAATTTATATATTCTGTCTGTTTGCTCCCTTCTCTTGGATCAGTTTAGGAAATTAAGCTATGAAATTTAATTGAATGGGAACTTGCCTATGTTCATCCTTGAGGGGTCTGAATGATAGACTGAAGGTTGTTCATGAGTTAAAATTTTGATGCAGTTTACCATCTCGAGACGGGCTATTTCCTGTTTGTATTTCAACTCGGAGTTATTGACTCCTCGATGTGGTCGAGTTTAAAATCTAGTTTGTATTCTGTGTTGTATTCCTCCAGGCACGGAAAACTGTGTTAATTTAAGCACAGGTGGCCTGACTTTGTTTTCCGGGCACAATTGATAATTGATTTCCCCCCCCCCCAGACCCACCCTGGGTTTCTTTAGTGCCCTATTCATAATTAGTTGTAAATTGAAATAGTGCAAGATTAATAGAGAAGTTGCAACAGCGTGTTGACTGTGTGGTAACACGTGTTGCACTTGTTCTAGAGATGGGTCTTGTTCTTTTTCTTTTTTCCTAATGGATATGGCTGATTAGGCACAATTAATTTGGTTCATAAAAGTGTTTCGTCAGTTTGAACTCGAACCTGCACATGTTTAAATATTTGTTTTCATTCACTGAATTTGAGTAGTTGACACTGCTTTTCATTTTTCGTGTCCAATTTGATGTTCCCTAGGGGACATAACGAGGTACACGGTATTCTGCTTTAATGAGTTTCTGGAGTGGAAACTGAGTGTGAGGAGTTGACACTGCTATTTATTTTGGTGTAAGATTTGTTGTTTTGTAGTGGACATACCAATGTGGGCTGTCTTTCAGTTGCTTTAGTGAGTTTCTAGAAGGAAACTCACTGAAAGTCTGATATATTTGAATTTTTTTGACTAGATTTTGATTGGGTATTCCTTATTTTTTTGGACTTGTTTGCATATATCGCATATCGTTCCACTTTTGTTAACATGACAGATTTAGGGCCCATTGATGTGTCAGTGGCCACAGAGGAAGCACTGCAAAAATTGAAAGGGGTGGGAAGTAGTCGAAGTGCACGTGTGGTAGCCTTGCAGGAAGAGTGCAGGTTGCTTAGTTTTAAGCATTTTATGCAGGCGACTCAGTTTAGTGCCGGGCATGTAGCCGATCTAGTGCTAGATGGGCAGATACTAGGTTTAGACTTGTCGGGAAGTCCGGAATACATTAATGTTTTAGTTGACCGTCGTCTTGAAGAAATCATTGGATCATGGAAAGTTGAAATAACGGCTCAAGTAAATGCATTGGATGTAGAAATGGGCCAGTTGCATGATGATGTCAAGGCATACGAGCTTCAGTTAGACCAGTTGGATGAGAAAATAGTGGTACAATGTCAACAACTAGGTCAACAAGTAGGACAAGTGGAAACTAAAGTAGGACAAGTGGAAACTAACGTAGGACAAGTGGATGTTAAAGTTGACCAACTAGGTCAACATAACAAGTAAACACTCTAATAGGTCAAGTTAATGATAAGATGGAACAAGTAGGTTTGGATATGAGGACTGTTGTTACATTACTTAGCGCTCCAACCAGGGAAGGGTCAGAGATTTCATCACATGCGACGTCTGATCAGACAACGGGGGACGCTGGTCAGGCGGACCCAACTCCTGTTGTCGTAAATAATAGACCTGAACAATTGATTGAGGGTGGGGGAGAGACTGCAAATCAATTGAACGCAGCCCCAGGTGTTCATCAAAATGAACCACATGTTCAAGTGAATGCATCAGCTACACTTCCCAACCCCCTATGTCCACTAGATCTAAATGGAACAACAGGACTGGACGCTGGTCTGGCGTTTCCAGACGACACTAGGGATGTAGATAATGTATTCAATCAGTTACCGCCCAGTGGCCACACTTCAGCTCCGAACTTCCAATGCCCAGTAAATAGGAATGAGTTGTTTTTAGACAATGCTATGGTAGGGAAACAATATCTTCAAGGGGATATAGATAATGGGAATCTGGCCGATGTGTCCGCTACTGATACCGAGGGGGAGGTTGAGGCCTCCCCTAGTAAATGTAGCGAATGCTCGTCCAGATCGAGATCAACCGAACGACATGTATCCCGAGAACGCTACCGTAGTCAAAGTCCCCGGCTTCCCAAGACTTTAGTGTTTTCAGGGACCAGAGGGGACTGGGTTCCATTTAGGGTTAAATTTAAGTTGGAAGCTGAAAGTAGAAAGTGGGACAAAGACCAGTGTCTTAGGAAATTAACAGACTGTATTCATGGCGATGCCATGGTGTTTTACAGTTATCAATCGGAGGCAGTCAAAGCCTCGTTTGATATGCTCCTCAAGGCAATGGAATGCCATTATAATAGTAGGGAACCTCCGCGTGCAGTTAGGCAGCGTTTGCAGGCGGAAGTGCAGGGTTCCGAGGATACTTTAGAGGAGTTTGCTTTTAGATGCGCTAGGTTGGCAAGGGACGGGTATCCGAATGCACCGGAAAAGGTTATTGAGTCGGTAGCGGTGGAACATTTTCTCAGGGGATGCAGGGAAATACAGGCTGTGAGATTTGCTATGGAAAAGAGCCCCACGACAATCTCGGAAGCCTTGAGTTATGTGAACTCCTCACGATATAATCTGAGAGACTTGAGTTTTCAGACGGTTACATGTAGGACTGTTAATGTCGATTCAGTGGGGGAGGCTTTTCCTGATGCTTGTAAGGCAGAAGGGGAAGGGATAAATAGGAGGTCCCCTCGCCGTCGGTCATCGCGACCCTTCCGTCCACCGCGACTCTGTTACTCGTGCCGTAAACCCGGCCACATAAGCCGTTTTTGTCCTACTAGACATGATTTGGATGGGTGGGCTGAATTAGCAACTGCAAATGACGGGGTGGGGTCGTCCACGGGAGACGAGGCAGGTGTTACTGAACTTACTGCAGCAGTCAGAGATGTTACACTGTCTCGTTCACAGGGGTGGGCGATGTCCATTCCAGTTAAGGTTGGGTCTGTGCCGGTGACTGCTGTGGTAGACACGGCCGCCCAAGTCACCGTCATGAGTGAACATCTATTTGCTAGGTTGGGTCTTCAGGGGTTGTCGTCTTCGCCTATTCGGTTGACTGGTGCATTCCGAGGAATGACCAGTATGGGAATGCTAGTTCGGCATGTCCCATTGTCCATCTCCGATTTTCACTGTACTGGAAATATAGTGGTGGCACCCTTGGTTGACGACCTGTTGCTAGGCTTCGATTTCCTGTCAGCCTATGGATGTGTTGTAGATTTTAGGGATAAAACCTTGGTTATTGGAGACACTAAGGTTTTTGCAGTTTGAATTTTTATGGAATGGTGACTTGTCCAATGTGGGCTCCATTTCGCTCTGCCAGTAACTGATAAATGGTGAAGTTAGTTGATGGGCCATTGGTGACGCATTTTGTGTATGCGTCTGAAGCGATGTAGTATAGCGTCAGCTTGGTGGAGATATATGGTTGTGTACCATCACGTGTATGCAGTGATGGATATATTGTATTTAGTTTTGATTTTCTATGTGAAATTATCCTATTTGGGGATTGATTTGGTTTTGTTGTACAGGATGTTTTTTGAGGCATTGTGGAATTCAAGAAAAAAAATACATAAAATTCTAGACCCAAATCGTTCGTAATGTGTTGTGTAATGTAATTTGTATTTTTGGAACTATTGTTCTTGAATTATGGTGTGTGTTGGAGAACCCTCGTGTGTATTCGAAAGTTGGATGTTCGGAAATTGTGATGTTTGCTGCGGCGTTATACGTGTAGTGTGTTATGGGAGCATTTGGTGCGTTATGGTGAACTAGGTGTGTTTAAGTAATCTTTGTGAGGGAACCGGGTGCTGGACGCCTGGGTTCGATGGTTGCTGTGTGATTAGATAATTTCTGTGTGTGAAGATTCTGTGTGGTAGATATACGCGTTACTCGCGTTTTTATGTGACTTCTGTTGAGATTGTATAACTGTGTTCTTTGTGGGTTTTTCTGTGTGTGTTATGCTATGTGGCACGTTCATGGAAGTTTATGTGGTGAAGTTAATATATGGAGTGACATGGAGAAGATACAGTATGAGAATATGTGCAGTGCGGGTAGCCATGCCGAAGACCTGGGGTCGAGGTAGACGCGTCCCTCTTCATCCCATGCCTTCGTCATGAAGCCCTGATGAGAGTTGTCTATCCGATATCTTGTAGTACCCGTTATAATTTATTGGGGCAGGATAGCTGAATATATACGTCATTATTCGATTATAGTCTCAACCCTGTTCTAGTTCTGAGCTCAACGATTTTGTGAGTGTGAGCTTGATATCTGTGGAGGTGTAGCAATTATGGTTGTTTCCTCTGCAAACATTCTCTCTGGTGGGTAGCCGTTTGCGGGAGCGTATGTACACTGGGATCAGTGGCGTGTAGTGCGCGCACACGTTTCTGACTCTTCGTGCGTACGCCCTGGAAGGGCTCTTCCACTCGAAATTGTTGGCTGCTGACGAATGCGAGCCTTGAAATTATTAGGGGAGGGAGAATGCCCTTACAGAAATTTAAGGTTGCGGGGAGCTCCCGCTAAGCTCCCGGGCTCATATGCTAACTTGTGCGAGCTATCCGCTACCTTGCGCGAGCTATCCGCTACCTTGCGCGAGCTATCCGCTACCTTGCGCGAACTAGTGCGAGCTAACCAGCTGATCGCGAGAGCCAGCGGGAGCTACCCGTTAGCTTGCGTGAGATACCCGCTACCTCGCGCTCACTATCATAGATTGTTTCTAGTACTCACCGCAAGTTTGCGCTACCTACCATCATCGCAGAGTTTCAAACCTGCTAGCTCGCGAGAGGTAGCGCAACTTTGCGGGAGCTATCGCAAGTTTGAGATATTTGATAGTCTCTGTATTCTTGAGATTCCACACCATTACTTTTCCTGTCCAGCTATATAGGCCTTCCTTAAACCAACATCTGGAAAATCTGGGTCAGTCTCGTGACCAGTGTGTAGGAATACATTAATAAAATTCCAAAGTTCCCTTCCACACAAGGCCAAAAAATCTGTTCTCTGCAGTGCTACAGATATTTACTTATGTTTTCACATTCTTGTGAATGATAAACTTTCTCTAGATATGGGATTAGTGCCCTTTTATTCTTGGTATTTCCTGCCCTGGAAATGGACTACTTTTGAACGGGGAGGGATGGTGTGTGATGCAGTCAGCATTTGAAAAATTGGAGGGAGAAGCTGTTATACATCTCAGTTCAATGGATGTATCTATAAGAGAGAGTCATTTCATGTTGTTTCATTAGTTTCTGGTAAGTACATGCTCTTTTAAATGATCAAGCAATCATAGCTGAGTTTTGCCTGAAGTGAATTAACATATTGAGAGTAAGAGAGGGTTTAATTATGAATTTTCTAACTTAGACCTGGTGTAGAGTATAAGGCATATAATGCATTTAGTAATCCACTGAAACTCACCTCATGTTATTTCTTAAAGATGAATAGCAATTCAATTTGGATTCACTTGATACCAGTACTAGGCTATTTCTTAAGCAAACTAAATGGATGGTCATTATTCAGTTAACCCATGGTTAACCTCAATTAGCTATAAAACTTTTAATTTTATTGGATAGTTAATCTACCTTTTTGCAAAATTCAGATCTTTTCCCCTAATTTGTTCTGCATGTATTCAAATAGCTGGTGTATATAGTACATGTATGCTCACCCTGTCTTTGTTCTGATCTTGACCTACATGTACATAATGAATTTGTGAAATTGTAGGCTGAACCAGGGTCACTGATTTTGTGGATCAAGTTTGATAGGTCGCTGGCTTGCGCAACCTACCACTAGCTTGCGCCACCTACCGCTAGCTCGCGCAACCCTACAACAGTAATACAACTCTGGATCTTCGTTAACTAGCGCTGGCTACCATGGACAGCCGCAAACTAGCAATGTTTCAAATGGGAGCTTATCGGTAGCTCCCGGCAAGGTAGCAGCTTGCGGGGAGCTAGCGCAAGGTTGCGGTGAGCTATCGCGAGCTTGCGGGGAGGTATCGCGAGCTCGCGGGGAGCTAGCACAAGCTCGCACGGAGCAGGAATGGGGACCTGGCGCGAGCTCGCAGGGAGCTACAATCGGGAGCTGGCGCAAGCTTGCGCTAGGTTGCGGGGAGCTATCACTACCTTGCGGGAGCCAACCTACCGGCCTTATCGGGAGCTAGCGCAAGCTCCCAATGTTTCAAATGGGATCTTATCGGTAGCTAACATTGTAAGCTACCGCAAGCTAACTCCGCAATCTCTCTGCAATCTCTCTGCAATCTTAATTTTCTGTAAGGGTGGGGAACTCAATATATAGCCAGTAGTTTATAGGCTTGTTCCAGTGGTGGATTTCATGACGGACTGGTGCTTATTGCGGCCATGTAGCTGGTAGGCTGGCCTGCCAATTTATGGTCTAGATACTAGTCCTGGTTTGAATAATGTTCTCGTATTTATTGCGGCCATGTAGCTGGTAGGCTGGCCTGCAGAGTATATTTTCAAGAATTAAAGTGAGCAGTCCCATGCGGCCGATTGTATTTATTTGGGCCGTAAAGCTGGTAGGCTGGCCCGCCGATTATATTTTTGAGAAATAAAGTGATCGGTCCCATGAGACTGACCATTTGAACGAGATTTTTAGTGGGTTTGGGTGCGATTATAGACAGTCTGGTAATGAGACTGGACTAGTGGGATGGTTACCATTTTATTGAAGTTGGGTATTTTTAGGGCGCAGTGTACTTTTGTACACTGCATGTTATGGATTTTGACACATGTAATATAACATGGAGAATTCACGTCTTTGTCTCGTGTTTTAGTAATCGTTGGCAGCGCTAGAACGGCGGTTGCCTGCGACGAGAAGGGTTCTATCTAGGCGAAGTAACACCTTCGCCAAAAAGAAAACGGGGAGGGGTGTTGCAGGGATAGCTTTACGCTCCAAACTGCTAGCCCTGTTACCTCGAAATAAATCGTACATGCCAGGAGATTGCTCAAAACCGGTTTGGGCCAGAACCTAGAACTGGCATGCCCCGTTGCATGTTCTGAGATCGTCAGACTGGGTTGAGCTTTAGAACAAACGAGACATACATAGAATTCGGGCTGGAATGGAGGGTGGATTTTAATGGGGGATCTTTTAGCTACATTGTCTATATCGCAGTAGGTGTTGCTAGTCGAGGCATACACCAATGCTACTACAGGGCTGTAGACATTGATCGCCTAGAGTCTAGGCTAGACCATACAAATATTTTGCAAGGATTGCTGATGTCATCTGGCTATTTTTCATCAGCTGTGAAACGCCCTTCATTTTGAGGAATGATTATTTTGACAGGAGTAACATTGTGTCCACAGTCATGACAGTACATGTATATCAATACAAAACTTTGAATTCATATATCTAAAATATTTGTTTTCCAATGACATACAAATTAATACGTGATTCGACACAATTATATCCATGTCTCATCTAGTTGATTGGTTTGTTTATTTCAGAACTATCAGTTTGGTAATCTGGGGTGTTTAGACCTTGATCTACAGTCCGGGTTGTTAGAGGTTCTTTTCAGCCACAAGTTCAACTCTATATTACTGGTAACTTTTCATTTATCATGAATTATTGTTCCAACTGCCTGCAATGCCTTTTCCATAGGAGTCGGACCTGACGAAATAGCTTCCAAATCATGCCAGTGAGAATGGCTTGCAGAAGTATTTGGCAGATGCTTTTCCTCATAGCTGCTTTTGATTGTTCAAGTAAAGCCACAAATCTGAATTTAATAGATATTTATATCGTCAACAAGAGATAAACATAGTGGTCATTCAGTTGCAGAGGAAAATTTTATATAGTTGCATACATGTAGGCTAGCATTGTAAACCTGCCACACCTGGGATATGTATGCCATTGCCATGTGTGACATTACTAATGTCACCATAGCTACTTTGACAGTCTACCTCTTAGGATTATCCACATTAAGCCGCGATACTCCCAATGTATGCATCTTAAACATATGTCTATCCATAAGATTCAACAAGATGGCCATGTTCAAGTTTGGAAGTTTGTCAAGAAAAGCTACACATGGATGAAGGTCACAGAGAAGAGCCTGTGTTTGGACCCTTCATGTCATATTCTCAGTGTTTGTCTCCATGAAGCTCACAGTGCCATCTACTGGTGTGAGGCAAACCTAGGCCAATCAGACTCAACAAACGATGAACTAAGGTGCACAGTTTGTAAAAGAAATATCCAGAATGGTAGGTTATCTCCTCCAGACAGCTTTACACTTGATCCTGTTTATTCTTCTGGACCGTGGGATCTTCCATGATCACTGATGAATAAGATTGGTTACTTACAGTATGGCCAACAATTAAACTGGTCACTGCTCGCAAAACGTTGGGTGCACCTTTCGCGAAAAGTTCGCAAAATGTTTGCGAAAGCATGTGCGAAAGGTTGATAATGACTTACGATTATTTCATAGCTTTCGCGAAAGGTAAATATCTTTTGCGAAAGATAGGTCATGATCATAACTGACGTAAAGCAATCCGCATTTGACCAGACAAGATGGCAACATATGCGGGAGTGTTAGATCTTCAGATCGTTGCATTCCTTGGCGAATGCGGGCTACAATTGTGTATTTTTTAGGACCACTATTCTCGATTTCATCCAGCAAGATCCGAAAGGGCCTGGAGATGCAAAGGTATAGTCAGTCTCCGTCACTGAAGGCAAAAACTCTCTTTTTTTGTCAGCGATATCACCATTTTGAAATAGAAATGTCTGCTCAGAGTTGTTTTCCCGCTTTGTAGCAACTGGACACTCCCCTTATGAGGGGCCCTTGGTGGCTGAGTGGTCTGAGGCGCTTTGCTGCTGACCGCTAGCCTCACACCGCTGAACCGGCACGGGTTCGAGCCCAGCTGGTCCATGGGTGAAAGTTTGTCAGTTACTTGCCGAAGGGCGGTGGTTCTCTCCGGGTACTCCGGCTTCCTCCACCAACCAAACTGACTGTCACCATATGAGTGAAACAAACTTGAGTGTGACATTAAAGGTGAAATGCAAAGGTTTTTAGATTCTCCTTTTCACATTTTATATAGACTGAATAATGATAGAAATACCAGTCTATCTAATTCACTTGGTTTAATTTGAATTATCTTGTCTGATAGAATGTTTTCAAAAGCCGGTACCCCTAGCACAGCTGAATTCAGATTTGCAAAACGTCATCGCTTATCTTTCCTTGACAGTGACGTCACATCAGACCAGCAGCCCGGAGACTGAACGTTACAAGTATTGACGCCCAGCCAGATGGTCTGATGTGACGTCACAAACCAACGTCAAACAAGGGCAGATAAGCGATGCGGATTTCATTTCTGAAATCGGCCGGGCTTGAGATACCAACTTTGAAGCACTTTTCAAAAGTTACCAGGAAACAAAATACTTCAAATAAAACCAAACGAAGTATATGGGCCGATATTTCCATCATTAACTAGCCCGCGAAAAATATAAATAGGAAAATATGAAAACCTTTGCATTTCACCTTTAAGCCAAATTCCCTCCCTCCCTCCCCTTATGAATTGCTGGCCGACGCCATGTTTTAGATTGGGCTTCATGCACTAAGAAGTTCATTTGGATGTGGAAGATTTCAATTATAAAAACAAGCCATACAGCACAATGAACTCAAATAAGGGGCTGATTATGCGACTATATGACTAGATGAATACGGTGATACAGCTCCAGGCACCAGTACATACAATCTCGATTTTCCGTGAATCATGGCTTGCATCATGGACCGACGAGGAAAACGGGTACGTCGTCGTGATTTTATAATTGCAATACATTCTCAGAATTTAGTATATGGACCTTATTAATGCCATTAAACACATAACACGCCAGCGAATGAAAAGAAATAGTTGACAGACAAGAATATAAACAATTTACGACATGTATTCCCTCAAACATCATACGCATATTCCTTTCGCGAAAGGTTCAATTCTGACTTTTTCTCGCGAAAGGTATGGCGAAAGGTACTTGTGAATCGTTTGCGAAAAGTTTGCGAACGATTTGCCACATATTTCGGCTATCCTTCGCGAATTTGACCAGTTTGATTCTTGGGTGTACTGTAGGTCTTCACCTTGAAACATTTGCAGTTTTCTAGCAGATGCATGAATGTAATAACTGTTCAACATTTGTTTAACTTCAGTAGCTAGTTTCAGTTCCTGGAATTTGTCGTCATGTGTGATTATTTTTATACGTTTCTGTTAACAAGAGTACTAACCTCATGTTCATGGTTATATATTTTCAGATGAATCATTTATTGCTTCTCCTGTCAAGCTCATTGAGAACTGTCTCCCGTGTGACTTGCACCCTTTAACAAAAGGAGTCTTTATTTCATTGAGGTATGCATTGTGCCCATTCTTTGCTCTGGTATATATTAAATTACGATGAAAATATCAATTACATTGTCTTCAACACTTTTGGAATTGCTTTTCATTGGGAACGATTACTTGAAAACTATCATGCGGGTCATATGGAGCAGCTACATTGTCACAGTAAAATGTCACTCAGTGAATTTTCTCTTAAAGAGGATGCTGAAGATAATTTGCGATGATTATTTATAGCTTCTTTTCAAAGTAAATGTACATTTCACAGTTCCCTTTGGTGTGAAATGTTTCACTGATGTATTATTTATGGCTATATGACATCATTACAATTGCAGGAAGAGTTCCCCTCTGGTGTCTGGTGTTTTATTATTTATGTCAAAATGCCATTACAATTGAAGGAAGAGTTCCCCTCTGGTGTCTGGTGTTTTATTATTTATGTCAAAATGACATTACAATTGCAGGAAGAGTTCTGCTCTGCTGTCTGGTGTTTTATTACTTATGTCTATATGACATCATTATAATTGGAGGAAAAATTTCCCTCTGCTGTCTGGTGTTGTACTATGTCTATATGATATTATTACAACTGCAGGAAGAGTTTCCCCTCTGCTGTCTGGTGTTGTACTATGTCTATATGATATTATTACAATTGCAGGAAGAGTTCCCCTCTGGTGTCTGGTGTTTTATTATTTATGTCAAAATGACATTACAATTGCAGGAAGAGTTCTGCTCTGCTGTCTGGTGTTTTATTACTTATGTCTATATGACATCATTATAATTGGAGGAAAAATTTCCCTCTGCTGTCTGGTGTTGTACTATGTCTATATGATATTATTACAACTGCAGGAAGAGTTTCCCCTCTGCTGTCTGGTGTTGTACTATGTCTATATGATATTATTACAACTGCAGGAAGAGTTTCCCCTCTGCTGTCTGGTGTTGTACTATGTCTATATGATATTATTACAACTGCAGGAAGAGTTTCCCCTCTGCTGTCTGGTGTTGTACTATTTATGTCTATATGACATCATTACAATTGCAGAAGGAGTTCTCCTCTGCTGTCTGGTGTTGTACTATTTATGTCTATATGACATCATTACAATTGCAGAAGGAGTTCTCCTCTGCTGTCTGGTGTTGTACTATTTATGTCTATATGACATCATTACAATTGCAGAAGGAGTTCTCCTCTGCTGTCTGGTGTTGTACTATTCCCTCACTCAAACTCAGTAGATGTTCATTCAAGTGACAGTGTGTTCACATACAAGGCACAGAAATACACAACCCTGGATTTCAGAGAAATTTTATTATCATCTGTGGCAAGTAAGGCAAAGGTAATGTTAGATACTAGGTAACTAAAGTTATCAGTTATGTACTATGCAACGACATTTCTTCCTACAGGCATGACAGGCAGTGTTCAGGTGTAAAACAATATCATCATGTAATAGCAGCGTAGCCCAAAACCTTCAGGTGGTAATGCAGTATATAATCTCCCATAGCACTGTTATGGTAGGACCATATTTGAACCACCGTATAGATGTTCAGACTTACAATAATAGGCATTTATCAATTTTGGAGACACAATATTAATCGTCTTATCAGACCGAGTGCTAAATTCAGTCAATTTTGAGGAATTCCAATGTACTTCCTTTGTCATTTCTGTTAACTGAGAAAGTTGTTGCAGATGTTTTACTGCGTTATGCAGGTCTTTTGATGATACGTAAGCAGATTTTATATGAAATTATTTTACTTTGACCGGTGTCTGATTCAAAGGAAAAATACAGTATTCCTTTAAATTATCTATGTTGGAGAAGTGTAGCCACATTTTACCCCATGATTCTTTAGTTCAATTACAATTAACCTGTTCATACTAGAACCCCATGTAGTCAACTTGCACTTTTAAACTTTTATCTTTTCAGGTGGAGAAGGTGGACAGCCCAGTCTTATCTCATCTGTTTGAACCTGATAGGGGACGTGTTCTCTTCATTCAACAAGATGGCAGTGTCAAACAGTTCTCTGATAAAAAAAGTATGGACAAATCACCTTTTTCCCATGGTTAAAGTAATGTTGAGTATATTATAAATTACAGTAACTGTGGCAGTTCATAGCAATGTTCATTATAGATGGTTGTATTTTAACTTAAAATGAATCATAGCTAACAAAAAATAGATTTTCAAAGATTGACCTAATATTTTTGGTTGTCTACAAGGTATTATTATTATTGATATTAGTTTTCATATTTCAGCCTTCAGATTTTTGAAGAAAATGCAGCTAAATTTGAAAACTGCCCAATCCGATTTTCCACCCAGTCAGTTCTTCATAAGAAGAGATTTCATAGGTCAACTCACCAAGGATTGTATCAGGTAATTATTTTTTATAATCTCCAGTGATTTCTGCAAGAATATTTCGATCTGCACACCAAAAGGTGGACATATTATGTGATGGCGATGTCCATCCATCTGTCATGCTGTCCATTCATGTCCGGTTTCCATCTACAGTTGCAAATTTTTTTGAGTGGAGGGGGGGGGGGGATTTGGCTTAATGTCACACTCAATCAGGAAATCCCTGAAAATTGCAGTTGATTTCAAGGTTAAAAGTCAAGGTCACTGTCCAAGAGTCGGAAAATCCTTGAAAACTGCAATCTTTTTGTGAGTGGATAAATTAGGTGAAGATGATGTGGTAAGTAACAAAGTAAAGGTGAAAAGGTCAAGGTCACTCAGACTGAACATCATGAGATGGTTGAAAATCTCTATTCAGTGTTGTAAGACCATGCAGTTACTTGTCTATGGGTGGTTGCTCTCTCCGGGTACTCCGGCTTCCTCCACTAATAAAACTGGCTGTCACTGTATGAAATAACTTTGAGTGTGACATTAAACCAAAACTCCTCCCCCCCCCCCCCACTTCAAGTCCAATTCAGGTCTGTAGAATTGGACCTATTTCCATACCACCCAGCAAGAAACAAGATACCTATTAATTTAGAGATTTGATCTCTCCAGTTCTATGTTTGCATTGTATCCAAGCTGTGAATATGTTACCATCAACAGGAAAGACAGCCCAAAGGGTCAAGGACTACTGAATTCCCACTCAAAAAAATAAAATCAGTTGAGTGTTACGCAGGTGTATATTGACCTCACTGAATTGGGATCTGGTTGACTGTGCCTTCCTTTTCAACTCATTCTGTCTGTTGTTGTATAGTATATTTTAGTGATAGTCCCAAGTGGGTGAGCAGCATGAGTTTCATACCATGTCTTTTGCCACGAGGGGAAGATTAATTTCCTCTACATGATATCCTCTACATGATGGCTGTACATGGATAGTCACACATGTCCAGCTAATCATATTGTAGTTAGTTATATCGTCGCTATATGGCCGAAATAGTGCTGAATGCGACGTTAAACCCTTACTCACTCACTCCTATTTTAGAGATAAATGTCTTGGTCATTAGCTAATAGAGCTAGAGTCTGGTTGTTTCTCATGTGTCTCGTGTAGATAAATTGCTCTACCTATATCTTGTATGATTTCCAGGTTTCATAATATCCACACTGGAGAGGTGATATCCCAGTCACTGGAGTCCTTGTGTAACAGACTATGTAGCCTGCCATCCTCTCTGACCTCTCCTATATTGTGGAGTGATCAGGGTATCTACACCCTTCAGGTACAGCTCTCTACATAATGACCAACTGAGTCTGACTTTATCTATGGCTTCATTTCTCCATTGAGATGTCAAGTTCATCGACAGAACAATTTCCACTCCCTGGTCAATCTGTACATTACCAGAGTCGGTAACCTCATTCCATCAGTTTTACAGCCGTTGATTTTCCCTGGAAAACCTGGTTGTACATCTTTTTCTTGAAACATGAGGCCTTTCTATTGGTTGATTCACTCCTCTGTCAGACTGTAATGCAAGATACGGATACAAGATTTCTTTATTGTCGATATAATGGATGAAAACAAGTAACAGTATCTTACAGCTATTGGATCAACATTAAATGGAGACAAATTTAAAACAGAGACATATGAAAAACATTCAAATATACATAAAAAAAACTGTGTAGGGATGTGCGAAATAGGAATTGATTTAAAAGTTTTTCTTATTAAAGGAATGCTTTACTCAATTCAAATAGATTTCTATTGACAAAGTTTTCACTTAGTCATAAAAAGTGTACCACGTATTATTTTATTCATTTCTGAGTTTTATATTCAAGCATCTTAGTGCTGCCACCTGCACAAGGATGTTAGAACTCATGATATTGTATTAAAGATTGGAGCATCACAACTTCCACAACAAGGTTTTCATTGTTAAAATTTAGTACCACTCACAGTCTAATGCAATGATAGAATGTGTTCATATGGTCAATATTAATAGTATGCTCATATAAAATTCGATATTCCATCTTTTCAATGATGTTTTAATTTTGACAATGTGGAAGGTCTTAAACTTCTACATAATTTAGAATTCTACATGACATTAGTGTGACCTTATTTGGTGTTCAAATAATGTTGACTTCTCCAAAATAATGGCAGTACCCAGATGCTCGGGAATGAGACATAGAAGCATATTTGAATTGACTGAAGCATTCCTTCAATAACACTTGTTAATATGGAGTTTATATCATTCTAATATGAAGTTTTAATTGTGTTTAATTACAGGTACCAGAGACATCAAACTCTGTACATGGAAACCAGAGACCAGATACTCAGTGCTATCTGTCAGAACTAAAACATCCCAAACAGGTGACAACCAACAAGATGGAAGTGGCTGAAATGGTTTGCAAGGTGAGATATAGTTAATGGACTATCGCCATTTCAGTTTTTTGCAACTGCGCAGCGTCTGCGCAGCTTTTCATGAACTTCTGTTTGTACCAAATCGGAAGTTTTTAACGTTGGAGAGGTAGGCCGAGTGTTGGAAAACAGTTGTTATTTTATGCAACTGTACGTAAAATCATTAAAAAATCTCATGGACTATCGTCAGGTGGGCTAAAGAACGGCTCCAGATATTTATTTACCCTGAACACAATTTACAGACGTTGCTCAGTTGCAAAAAATTGAAATGGCGATCTAGCTAATTCAGTTGGTTTTGTCTGGGACGATTAAGTAAGTCGATCATTGTGGTTATATCTTTGGTGTGAATCCTAACCCTGTTCCTGTCCCTTTGGAATGGTCCACATGTGGTTCATATACTGTCAGTCCTTGGATGCATTTTGAACATTATCAGTAGTCATTTTAACATTCCATTTACATGGCCTATAGATCTCAGGTATTCAACTACAGTAAGAATGCTATTTATGTCTCAAATCTACACCCTGCTATAATTGCCCTAATCCTCCTTTGAGATTCTGCTGTAGATTAAAAATTCTCATCCTCTGGAGCCTCAGCCAATAGGTTACACTGCGCCTGCGCCCAAAACACACTCACCCAAATCACTTTTCTTTGTACAGCACAGCGTGCTGACATGTTTAGAGTAGCTCTGCTAGAATTAGATTTTTTGTTTTTGCCTATCTTGATAGGGAAATTCAGTCTAGAATTAGTTATACATTGTAGAAACAATGCCTAAACCACCGGGAATGCTAAGCGCTGCGAATCTTGCATACTATTCTTGGTCACATTTGGATTCACATTCTTTGTGTTTTTCCAGCATAATTATTTATGCTATCGGGAAACTACGTGTCTAGAATGTATTTCTTGGGACGACCAAGCCTGGTGATTATGCACAGGCCAGACGGAGATATTTATTGCAGGCCGCTGGAGACGGCCACTCCACGACAGGCAGCTAGCGGAGATTAACCTCAGAGTTTACACACAGTATCAACGAGGACATGCCGGATTGCCAATCACAATTATCGCCTGTAATTCCTGCCAGTGGCCAGGATTTCCAGCCAAGCGGTACAGTCCGGGTAAGCTAGAACCCGTTTGACCAGCTCTTACCAAGGTGTGGTGCGATTCAACGGGCTTTCACTATTCTCGGACAAAAGAAGAAGACAAAGAAGTGGAACAGCTTTTTGTTATCGGGACAAAGGGACATATGACTCAGCCTAGCAGCTGACCTTGACCTTCACTCCCTTTTGGAGTCTACATCGCATCATGATTTTTCATCAGTATCTCAAAACCAATCATGGCGTTCCTGCATCTTTGGGTATTCATATCGAGGTATACACAGTCCACATCTTGGTTTTCCCTCACCCTCAGAAGTCAGTTGCACGACCTCTAGAAGACCGGTGGACCAAGTTTCAGACTATGGTTCCAAGTTTTTGCTTCACCTTTACAGCACTCAAGCTTTGGCAGAGTCTTTTAGGTCAACTCACATCCACTCAAGACCTCACTCACTACGGTCGTCTCCAAGTTCGGCCTCTGCAACACCACCTACAGGGATATCTTCAGATGTCATTCCTCAACCCCCTGGTCCGGTATTGACGTCTCTACATCCACATCTGATTTGGTGGCAGTCCCGTTACAATGTCATGCGGGGAGTACCCCTTATACCATCAGCTCCACTAGACCATCTCTACACCAATGCATCCGAGACAGGTTTGGGAGCCCATCTAGACGACCTAGAGATGTCGACATCGGATGCCAAACTTCATATCAACCTCTTGGAAATGGAAGCTGTCATCTGTGCAGTCCAGCATTGGAGTCATCTACTGGTGAATTCGTCTCGTCCCATCATCAACAGACAATTCAACTGTCCTTGTTCATACCAACAAGATGGGTACCACCGGATCCTTCCCAACATCCCGTCTAGTTTGGACCCTCTTCGACTGGGCTTTGCAACATCACTACCACATGCGTGCTCGTCATGTCCCAGGTCAGCTCTGTCTCGCCAGACACTGTACTACAGACCGAATGGCAACTGCATTCAGAGGTCTCCCAACACATCACCAGCACCTGGGAAACCCTCTGATCGACCTGTTTTCGAGGAGGAACAATGCACAGCATTCCCTATGCATCAGTCCGCTTCTGGACCCTCGAGCCTACGCCATCGATGCCCTATCAATCAACTGGCACAAATTCCTTGCATATGCCTACCCACCCATTACTGCAGGAAGTACGACAGAAGATTGTTCAATACGACTGCATCATTCTTGTCATTGCTCTGTGGTGGCCTCGTCGACCGTGGTGTTCCGGCCCGCATCCCTCTACTCGCCGCCTCTCCACGTCACCTACCAGTTTGGGCCAAACTGTTAAGCCAATACTGCGGGATACCCTATCACAACCCTCAGTGGCTCAACTTATACGTCTGCAGATTACCAAGTGTACCCTCACAGACCAAGGATTTTCAGCAGATATTGCAGAGACGATGGTTTCACCCAACCGATCTTCCACATCACAGCACCAGTCTTAGTGGAGATTTTCGTCTCATGGTATCGACGTCGGGGCTCCGATCCCGACACTGCTTTCTTCTTCACCTTCACCAAGATAAGAAGTTCAAAAGCAGCACTATTGAAGGGTACCGATCAACCTTGGCCCGGGTTCTACGTTTATCTGTTGGCATTGACATTAGCCTGGATCCCAATATCTCTGCTCTTCTACATGCCTGTGCATTACAGTCACGTCGTTCCCTACAACTATTACGAAGTGGGACATTGGTGTGGTTTCTCAGCGCATACCTTCACCCACCACCCTTTGAACCATTACAGTCAGCCTCTATGGAAGCTGTTTCCTACAAGAGTGTCTTCCTAGCGGCCTTCGCCCTGGCGTCTAGAGTAGCCGAGCTTCATGCCTTGGAAAAGGAAATCAATGACTTGGACGGCAGATTGGGCACGCATATCCTGCCGCCTGTTAATAAGTTCATCGCCAAGAATGAGACTGTACGACAAGGACCTTGTGCTCAACGTCTGTATTCCATCCCCGCATTATCAGATTTTGTTCAAGGACTTGATAACGACATCTTACTGTGTCCAGTACGAGCAATACGTCACTACCTCAGCCATACCAATCCTATCAGAGGTTCTTGTCGAACGACTGATGCTCTCTCTTCTCCCAAGGGCTACTCAAGATATTACCAAGAATACAGTGGCCTCCTGGTTGAGCAAGACCATTAATGGACATATGAATTATCCCGTTATGTCCAGTGTTCCAGTACGAGCAATACGTCACTACCTCAGCCGTAGCAATCCTATCAGAGGTTCTTGTCGACTACTACTGCTCTCTCTTCTCCCAAGGGCTACTCAAGACCTTACCAAGAACACGGTGGCCTCTTGGTTGAGCAAGACCATTAAATGGACATACAAACTACATGTATCCCTTGATGCCCCCCCACTGCTAGCCTCTGCATCTTCTCATGAAATACGAGCCATCGCAACATCATGGCCTTTATGGAAGAACGTATCGCTGGATGACATTGTCCAAACCTGTGCTTGGAGTGCCAATTCCACGTTTACAGATTTCTATCTGAGAGACTTGTCAGTACAAACAGACAACCTGACCATGTTAGGGCCGCTCGCTGCTGCCCAACATGTAGTCGCCTAGTCTTCAAAGGAAAAAGGGGGGGGAGGGAGCATTACCGATCTCAAGCCGACCGACCAGTCTGCAAGATGGTTAAGAGTCACGGCATATCGGTAATCGCCAATACCAGCCAAGTCAGCTATCAAGACCCCGACACTAGTAAATACAGTGAGTATAAATGTATTTATTTTTTCTAGGTAAATCTAGTGTCGGACATTCAAGAAAAGTTCATAGAAAGAAATTGGCGATTGGAGCAACCGTTGGTACCCTAGTATTCGGGTTCAGAAGCCCCGGTCCTTATACCCTTCTTACCGTCTCACTAGTAATTGCCCCTTAGCCCCTACAGTGCTCTTAGGCCCAGGGTCCACTGACGGGTTCAATTAACGTACCACAACCATGGTCAGTTGGTTCCACTAGTATTCGGGTTCAGAAGCCTCGGTCCCTATACCCTTCTTACCGTCTCACTAGAAATTGCCCCTTAGCCCCTACAGTGCTCTTAGGCCCAGGGTCCACTGACGGGTTCAATTTACGGTTCCATGTATCTCTGATCATCTCAGCGGTTACAGCACACTTCAACAAAGCCGAGGCCCACCTCCTACTGTTGGTAGTGGGCAATTATAGCAGGTGTAGATTTGAGACATAAATATTAAACATTTATAAACAATGTTAGTATTTATTATCAAATCAAACCTGCTATAATCTTGACTGCCCGACCCAGCCTCCCCGCACTCTTCTCAGCCTTGCACGCAGCACGCTATAGGCTTATAGAAGAAAGTGATTTGGGTGAGTGTGTTTTGGGGGCAGGCGCTGTGTAACCTATTGGCTGAGGCTCCAGAGGGTGAGAATTTTTAATCTACAGCAGAATCTCAAAGGGGGATTAGGGCAATTATAGCAGGTTTGATTTGATAATAAATACTAACATTGTTTATAAATGTTTAATATCATTCATCTTGTGGTTGGAGATTCCCTCAGTATATTGGGTCTGTTTCAGAGTTACCTGAAAGGGTCCAGTCCTGGCAGGGAGTTCTTACTGGACTGTAAACGATTCCAAAATCCGGCCTTAGTGGTTACTATGCTAGACCAGGTAAGTATAAACAACATTTCATCATGGTGACTGCATGACTGCATGGCTTGAATTTCCTGAGTTAATTTCACAGTTCATTTAAAAAAGTATACAGAATTATTACTGTGGTTTTGTAGTAATATATGAAAGTAAACAAGCAAACATTTTTGGTTTCGACTGGGATACAATATGACTAATACCTTATCCCAGGTTTCGTATATTATTTACAACAAACTTCACAGGTCATGTGTTGATATGAAGTGACACAGAATCTGGACATGTTATAAATTGTAAATTATTTTTAAGATTGGCTGTTGCAAGTCCTGTATATAAATGTTATCTGCTACGTTCACATGCATTGTTGTTTAATTAAATTACCCAGCTTCGAGAGAAAGAGAGCACACCTGCTATGAATGGCCAGAGACGGACAATCCTCCAGGCCTATAATCAGACCAACAGTTACCAGCACACCAAGTACAACGATAACACAGGTAAGGCATTCTCATGGCATCAGATTGTATTCCTCCTACTGTCAGATATACCCACTGATTGCACTGGGGCTGAAATCACGTCACGCAGATTTTGTGAGCACAGCTCTCAGCCGATCGTCATTATCAACTAGTAAATGGAGCGGAGTGGGCTCAGCATGTCACAGCTAATCAAGATACTGTACCATGTGCTCTTGTGTAATAATTTAACATAAAACTGGTTAATTCATTTACAAAATATGCTGGACACAATTTCCCATCTCTCTCATATGTAGAGAGCTCCTTGTGTCAATCAAATTCCCATCTGTCTCATATGGAGAGAGCTCCCTGTGTCGATCAAATTCCCATCTCTCTCATATGTAGGGAGCTCCATGTGTCAATCAAATTCCCATCTCTCATATGTAGAGAGCTCACTGTGTCGATCAAATTCCCATCTCTCTCATATGTAGAGAGCTCCCTGTGTCGATCAAATTTCCATCTCTCTCATATGTAAAGAGCTCCCTGTGTCGATCAAATTCCCATTTTTCTCATATGTAGAGAGCTCCATGTGTCGATCAAATTCCCATCTCTCTCATATGTAGAGAGCTCCCTGTGTTGATCGAATTCCCATCTCTCTCATATGTAGAGAGCTTCATGTGTCGATCAAATTCCCATCTCTCTCATATATAGAGAGCTCCTTGTGTCGATCAAATTCGATCTTCTGCACAGTGCAGTCAGAGAGTGTTGCACTGACAGTTTAGGAGGTTTCAAATTCTGACCATGAGAGAATGAGGTAACGATTTGTAATTATAACCCTGGTGAACAAAAAAAAATATGTGTATACTATTGGGTATGTGTTTGGAGATAGCAATGATATTGCACATACATTCATCCAATGATTAATTACCCTGTGACAGGTATTCACAGGATGGTCTTTCAGTTTACCAGGCTTTGTATGATTTAATATGGTCACACCAGAATACAGCCCTGCTTGCTTTTGTCTTGTCCCTTTCAGGACCATACCTTAATGAATACATGAGGCTGGAGAAAAAGTGCAATGATATATGTAATGGAAAAGAGGTAAGATCTGAAAGAAAATATTTTTAGTGTTGGAATCATATTTATTTCTGCTATCATCTCATTCACTTGATTTGCTGGTGTTTGGATGGCTTGGTTACCACAGTTCCTAGATATGTTAAGATTGAATACACTAATAATCGTTTGCCTTTGTACAGGTATATTTAACTCCAGAATTTGGGAAAACTACAGTGTATTCCATCCACCTCCCAAAACCTCCAAAAAATTGAATTCAGTAGGCCTATTCACTTTATTTATTTGAGTTTAGCTAAACTGCTCCACACTGGGATATTGATTTCATTATTACTATGATAATTTTGTAAAACTGATGAGATGCTTCAGTTCTTTTACAGCATTTTATTCCATATCTTTGTCTGTTACCGTAATCTATTACCAGGGGTCAGTAATCAGAAACACAGACACAATAGAGAAGGAAGTAGTTACACTCCTGAACCCCCACTCCTCACTGCCTGTGACGGTGAGACAGAGTCACCTAGAGTACCTGGCCCTGAGACATCCTGAGACAGTCCTCGTCTCACTTATGCAGCAACTGGATGTCGAGTCTGAAGGTAACATGTGTATGAATATATCCCACAGCACAGTTCTCACTACTTCATAAACAAAATAAAACTTTATGGCTTTAATTTGTATCTGGTTTCTATTGTTCGATCATACAGTACATGTATTAATTAAAGTGAGCCACATGGAAATTCACTGAATGGTACATCCTACAATCAAATTGTGTTTAGATTGTTATTAGATTCAAGCTTGACAGTGTTAGTTTGTCTACAATCAGAAATGAATTTAATTGGTGTTAACTGACCATAAATGTTTTGTGAGTTGACGGACATTTGTACAGATAGGGCACAGAGAAAATATCGTTAATTGGTCAACTACTGGCCTTGCAATTCAGACATGGATAATCCCAGCAATGTACATGTAATGAACTAATCGATCATTTGGTTGTAGAATTGTGTTCAAGAAAGTTTTACATAGTCAAACTCTGCCATGCAGGGTAATGTTGTTCTGATTCTTCTTATTCTTATTGCCAGACCTTAATGAGGAAGAATTGATGAAGTGGACCAATGTTCTGGCCTCCGAGAGCACATTCTCCTCTGGCCTGGGGGGAGGTAGCTTTCCTCTCTTTGAGATCATTGCTAGACTGCTCTTCCAGCAAAAACCTGACCAGTTGGTGAGAGACTTGGTGTCTGTAGCTCAAGGGATTATCGAGTAGAAAGTTAAATTTGATTATGGTAATGTTTCTAATTCAATCACCTCCAAAATTTGGGACAAAATTGACTGTTCTAATAAATTTGATCACCCTCTAAAATCATTTGAAGGACTTAGAAATAATGGATTATCTGCATGATTTTGAACCATTTTGTTAACTTCCTGTTCTGATAAATTTGACCACCCCCATATTTCGAGGTGGGAAATTTCACTTCCTGTGATTGAATTATTAGAAGGATGACCTTACTATGTTTACATGAACTCTAGTACGTCATTGACCTGTCATTGACCTGCTGCCAAAATAAATAAAATGCAAACTTCATTTAGGAAGACTATACATATTCTCTAACAAGATTATTAACTGATACTTACCCACGATTCATTTGTCCGACTCATTTGTACTTCATCAATTGATCAAATTTATTTTATTTTCCAGGTCAAGTTTGTTCATATTGCTCAACTTATTCATGATAAGAATGTTGGGGTGTCCGCTTTCATCAGGAAAAAGCAAACGGTAAGGATTCATCTGTGATAATTCTGTATTACATATGCCTCTTTTGGTATCGATTCATCCCAGCTAAATAATGCCGAGTTTGAAAACTTATACTGACATGTGTCGGTTTATGTATTTGTTCTTACCATTGAGCCTTTTTCATTTTGTCATTTACAATGGGCTAATATTAGAAAGCAATAAAATGAAGGCTGTAAGAATGATGGGAATGATAAGATGATATTTCTGTAGTTTCAGTATTATGAGAGAGCTGTAGCCTGTCTGCCTCAGCCAGAGACGTCCATGGACACAGAGAGCTCTGTCAGGGCTATAGCTCATCTTATGTTAGCAATGTAAGTGATGCCCGACAGATCATCTCATTTCACGATTGTACTCTTCTCATGTTGGAATTTGTGAGTCGACATTCCTCCTAGGCATTGGAACATTACTGAATCACAGGCCTTGAAATTTCATACCTTAAAATGGGTTTAGTGGGTACTGGGACATTGTCAAAGATTTAGAGTAACAGTCTGTTTTAAACCCATGTTATACGCCCGTCATAAGACGAGGGTGTGTAATGCGATAGCGAGCTCTGTCCATGCATCTGTCTGTTAGCGGTAACTGTTCAGATTCATGCATATCTTCAGTTTCAGGTCACGAATTGGTATGAAACACTAGGTATGCCTTGTCCATGGGGCAAAAAGGAACCTTATTTATTTTGAGCTCAAACGGTCAAAGTCACTGTGGCTGAAAAATCAGTAAATCGTTGAAAATTGGTATGTTTATTCTATAAGTACACTTCAGAGATGTAGATTATGGTGGCGAAGAAGCCGATTTTACCCCTCGGCCAATTTTGCCTAGTGAAGGTGATTGACTTTGACCTATTTTATGAAGTTAAATTCTAGTATGTGTGATAATTTTGCAAGAATTACCCCCTGTTCAATTTTGGCCTTGGTCAATTTTGCCATCCTCAAGTAGGTCTGTACGTATGTCCATTCGTATGTGAGTGAGATATCTGCAAAATGGTTCCACTGATGAATTCCAAATATGGTATGCTTAATTACATATTCAAGAGCCAGAAGCCTATCAAAAAAGAACTCGTTCGGATAATTTATGTTTGCTATGGCAATATAATCATTTGTTTTAAATGATCAAATTTTTTTTTATTCATTTATTTTTTAATTATTTTTTATTCGGCCCATCAGTCAAGAGCCGATCTCTGGCATGTCATACATATATATTTCACAGGAATGAAATATTCTGTAATAGAAAAACAGTAAATTGTACTTTGTGGCAATAATGACATGGACTTCATATGTATGTATGTATGTCTAAACCCCCCACCCCCTATAACGTATTGTAAAATTAATAATTTTTACTAAGGACCCAGTGATACCCAAAATAAATGATAGTATCAGAACTATTCTCATTGGTTTCCAATGATGTATTTTTTTATTTCCATTTTTCACATGATCGAGTGGGGAATTTCTTATTTCACTGTTAGGTGGATCTGACATTTCCAAGCATGCCAACTAGTCGAGTTCAAATTGAATGAATTATGAATGGCTAGTGTCAGGGGTCATGTTTCTCTAAAGTGTACTTTACAACTCATAAAATTCGCCATGCAACCAATTACAACCTTTTCAAGTTTCTGTGGATCTGTAGACCAAACATGATTGGCTAGAAATGACTGTCGTAAATTAGTCAAGCCTTAAAACAGTTACCCCAGAGTAGAGGGATTTCAGATGTGCAGCTTCGTATTACAATATATGTTCGTTTCACTTCCCAAATTCATACTACATGTGCCGCTGGTGATGGGCTAGAAGCATATACAAGTTGATTGACCTTGACATATTATATCATGGTTAAGTTATAATAAATTCTGGCCCATCACCAGTACCGGCAGTATGAATTGAGGAAGTCTAGTCATAAACTTGAAATGTATTACATTGCTGCAGTCCTAGGTGTTCCCCAGGTGTTTTCTTGAATTCCATAAGGCTATTTTTACTCATAATCTCGTTCCAGTTCTAGACAGTCAGTTAATATTCAGTTTTATTGAATACATTTTTCCAGATTTACGATTACAGCGGATACTAAATATTGGCCTTCTTACTTTAAGAACATTTAATTATTTTTATTTTCACCAGGGAAACTAAAAGTAATCAAATAAAAGCCATGCAGCTATTGGTCAGATACAGCCAATGGGATGCAGCAATACAACTGCTACAACAGAATGCTGATAACAGCTCATCACACCAGCAAATGTTTTACATTCTGTTAACCTCTGTGGCAAGTGTAAGTAAACCAAAAAAGTGTTTCAATCTGTCTACACATTTATGTAGAGAACTCCTTCGCTGTTGCTGTTAATTTTTGCCAGCCATCGAACAACCAATGGGCAAATTCAAACAAGCTCAGTAGGGTTCAGTCCTGCTAAATATGGATTTATGATGGCAGTCTATAGTGAATAAAGTGTTTCCATTCAATACATGTTGGAATAAAGTTAACAATGTACATTCTGAGTTTAGTTATTGCTTCTGCGACAATTTGGATCTCCTCATTGCAATGAAGGATTGTTCTAAAATGATATATTTGTGATGTAATTTTGTTGTTAGATATTTAATATTTAGATAGAGATTGATGATTTTCATCGCTGTATAGCTGTAATGTTGCTGAAACTTCTCTCTCTCATTCCCTTATTGCAGTGTGGTGTACTATCCAACTACTGTGTACCAGTGCTACAGTTGATACCTGAGAATACAAGGTTAAGTACGATCTTTGATCTATCAGTTCTCAATAAACTCACTAGACTTTTCTAATCAATAAACTGACTAGAACTTTGTGTGGAAATAACCAAGAGATTATTTTGGGACACCTGTCCACAAGACACAAGGCATTGACTGAGGGAGGCAAACTTACTTGGAATCAAAGCTACTGTCAGCTGTTAGCCAGAATGAGACAGCTGCCCATCATCATTGAGCAGGGATGAAGTTTGAAGTTTATGTACTATTGTTGTTCAACACAATTTCTCAGAATCTTCGATACTTATATGGCAATATCATTTAGTCATGTCTGGTGAACAGGTATCCCCAAATAATATCTGGATTACTCCCCAATTATACTTATTCCACACTCAAAAGCTGTAGGATTTTACCACTTGAATTGCCAGCTATGTACTGAGCCTTAATGCTGATACATGTTACCAGTATGCTGCATGCTAGAAATAACATGCATAGGCTGCACTTTAGGATTTGACCAGTTAATTTATTATAAAGAAATGTTAATCTGTGAGGATCATGTTCAATCAATTGAGACAGATTTCTGATGCCTTTGAGATAAACCAATACTTTTCTAGGTTGAACCTGAGCAAGAAGAACCAAGATGGCTGCCGATTTATCTCGGTTAGCTCTTGATTGGAAGCTCCTGGTTTTTGATTTATAAATGAAATTCACTGGTTATTAGTCAGGGCTATTCCAGAAAAAAAGGCATGGGGGGGGCGGATGGGAAGCCTTTTTTTTTTCTATGGGTGGTCGTGTTAAAATGAAATCCAATTCTGTGGGTGGTAGGATTAATAAAGAAATGGATTCTATGGGTGGTGGGTAAATAAAACCAATGGTGTCAATGTGTGGTCGTTGTTTTCATTCATTTATTTATTAAAACACTACCCGAAGTGTTGTCTGTTCTTTTGTATATGTAATTTCTCGCTGGCAACCCTCGTATCTTCCTGGAAGTTCCTGATCGTCTCATTCAGTCACCTCCGTGAAAAGCGCCCTCTTTGGAAGAATGTGGTCTTGTCAGAGTTGTCTCCCCTTTTCATTTGTAAAGTTACTAGCAATAAGTTGATTTACGAATTAAATTTGTTCCCAGAACCTTAAAAATTGTATTAGCACAAAATAATGTGAAAGCTGGTCGTATATTCGCATGTGGCGATATATACAAATCTGCCCGTCGAGTACGGAGGCGAACTTTTGCTTCCATATTCTTCCGACCTTGCTGACGGTCTGTTCGACTGGCATGACTGTTGAGCATCAAATTCAATATGAAATCCGTCAGAATTTTTTAAAATTCAATCAATTTGGCGGCATAATTTTCAAAGCAGTGGTTTCAACGATATGGATCAACTAAAAAATCTGAACGACGAAGGACATAATTTACGCTTCAAAAAAGCAGTTGACACGGTCGGCACGGTCACAGTGAATAACTCCGAACCTGTTGATCTGGCGACATCAGCAGCAAATGATGTTAATGATGAGCCAAAACGCCAAAAACAGCGTTCGCATGCCTTTTCTTGCATTAAATTTAATGACTTTTCAAGGTCCTACAGTGATTATTCAAGTACCCAATTCAAGCCAATTTTAGGAAAACGGATGTGTTCGAATTATCTTTTTTTGCCGCGAGAAGCTAAATGGCGGACTTCTTCATCTTTGATCGTTTTTAATGAATTATCCATTGCCTCTTGCATTTCCTATCATTATTTTCTCTCTTTGGAGAGCAATGCATTCTTCCTGCTCTTTATCCATGAAATTAGGTTCGAGTAATTGACCGCAATGATCGGCTGACAATGAAGAGATTAGCTTCATCGGACGCCCGGCCAATTTAAAATCACAAATTCGCGTACATTAGTACATACGTGACAAGAGCATATTCTGTCACTTAGACGTTCTGATATTTTCTTTATTTTCTCAGCAGTACATGCTTGAAACCTTGCAGAATTTTTGTCACGGCCGACAAGACTATGTCCAACTATCCCGGTTTCGCCAATGATGTCAAAGGGGAAAATATATAAATGATCTAATGAAGAAACACAGATTTTGTCATTTTCAGATTGAGAATCAAACATAATAATTTCTTGATTGCTCTTCATAGGGAAATATTGTGGAAGGGCTTTTCAAACTGTTTATGTCAATAAAACGAACAGCAAATTAATCAAGCGCCGGACACTATTTAAAGGCCCATATCAGGGCCAACTCATGTGAGACCCATATCAGGGCCAACTGATCTGAGACAATACAATCGTCCCAGCTGGAACGAGCTCATCCCGCCCGGTGATATCGGCTAAACGAAAGACATGAATTGCTTGACCTTTCTAACAATTCACTGTATCCATTCGTTCCTTGATTAACAGATGTATTAAAATACTTTCACAGAATTGGGTGGGGTCAGTGGAATGAAAGTTTCAACATGCCACGTGTTGGTTGAACATTTTCCCGCCATACGGAGTTGCAATAACATCACGTGATCAAGCCTTGGATAGCATGGCACGTGGGCCAAACTTGCGCTTGTTCACGGTTCCCGCTTCAAAATATATTCAGCTAACACAACGTCAATGTATTATGCCTTCGTAAAAATGAGATCAGGACTGTCATGAAAATAAAATAAAAATGTTTCAAACCTGAAAAAGAATTCTCTTTTACCTCTCTCCGATCGTTATTCTGGCTTGAAATATGGCTCGACTGCAGCTGTTCTGTCATTTATTGGCTATACACTCACCTGTTTACCCAGTTTTATTCAAGTATATTTTGGCCTAACATGATCCGCATCAATCCACAATTTACGTTTTAATTAATCTGAAAATTGGATCGATCTGTTTCAGTTGTATCTATGCTTCATTTGAAAATATAGTTGAATAAATGTAGGTTTATTCCATTTATTAAACGGCCTATAATCTCGGGCTATCTTACGTAAACGTCTCTTCCGACATTCAACTTTTGTGTCAATAATCAGATCACAAGTACCGTAATTTCTTCACTAATACTGTAAAAAAAACTCACCTCAATTACGTTATTTTATTGCAAAAGAAATTTGGTTTATTAAAAACCGTATGTATTTCTATTCCGATTTTCCACTTCAGTTGCTGCCTTGTTCATGTCAGCTCTTTTTATCCAGTATTTAAAATCTGGCAAAGTCAGTCATTCATCGTTAAATTTGCACTTTCCAGACGTTTTCAATTTTTGATATCAGAACAGATTACCCTAATAATTCATCTTCCAAATTTAATTCGAAAACGGCCGATTTTCCCCTGTCGTGATTTTTTCCATCCTAATAAAACGAAAACGAGTATTTTCAATATACTCGTGAAACAATAAATTCGAACACTCCCGTTTTCGTCGTGGAGTTCGTGCCGCTGAAAGTAAAGTGAATATGTTACTCAGAATAATTTCTGTACAACTAAATCGTGACTAACGATACGCGTTGACACAGAAATAAAATACAAAAGTTCAGTTTTTGTGGTTGCGAATTCTCCATATATCATAGAACTATGATCAGAAGTCCCTAACCGGGTTCTCATTAGCAGGAGGTTGGAGGCGAAAATGCCCGTCAACTGGCCATTTTGAGGCACCTACGAGATCAATAGAAAAAAAATTAACGGCAATTTGAATGATATTTTCGATGTCTCATTTTCTTTAATAAACAGATGATATGGAAGGACAAAGATATAAATGTTTCCCTCTGCTTGTCCCTGTCAGGGCTTCGGCGTAATAGTTAGTTTGTGCACAACTCCTATGTCGAGGGAGCCATTATTTCATTTCTTAGGATGTGCATGATGTGTCTCATACATTTTGACTGCAGAAAGGGAGAAGTTGAGTATTTCATTTGTGCTACGGGGAGATGTCAACAGACATGGATGCTGGTGTTTTATTCACTCACCAATCCAGAACTACGTTTCCATGTAATAAAATGACAAACGTCAGTGTTTCCAACAACATGATAATCCAGTTTATAATCAACGAGGAATCAACTTTATGGAGCGGACGAACATAAAATATGCACCCTCGCTGGGTCAGTCACATTGACATCTCACGAGTGACGTTGTAGACAACCCGATCATCATTGCAGGAAGTTAGAGGTTTAGTTTTTATGTATTTTCAATCCTTGACAAGCTGGACATTTCACTTTTTACTTCGTGTTTGATGGATAATGAACCAAACGTCGGCATCACGGTACAGATTTAGCCGGCAAATATGGTGGACTGACTGCAGGCACGTGTCGCAATACTGTCGGGCTACCATCCCTATTGCGGTAATGGAAACTTCCACTGACCCGGTGTTGTAATCCCACAAGGCTTCCCGACGAATCGAATTGGAAGAGTTCACTTTCAAAATAGGGAAGTAAGGCACAAAAGTTTTCAACACGCATGTCGCTTTTCAACAAAATCAACGTGAGGGCAGATTTTTCTTTCGTTTCGTAGACCATATTTTCTTTGTATTTCATTCTTGAAACTTACTCTGGCGGACAAATTCACGACCTACGCAATTTAATGATAATAACTACACAGGGACTGCTTGAAGTTGAAGAAAAAGAAAAAAACATTTACGGCGACAGATGGCTGATAAAAACTTTTTGGTTGGTAGCTTTTCGATGGGGAGGGCGGGTTACGCCAACTGACATATTGATGGCCCCGAGTCTTTTAAATGAACTATGATAGAGATATCAAACATAATACACGGTTTAGGCCAGAGCATATGTACAGGAGCGACGGATGGAAAGGGGAAACACAAAAGGAGACAGAAACAACGATCGTCAGTGGAGTTTTTATTCCATTTTGCTGGACTGCCAACCATACTTACCTATTACAGGAAAATTCAAGCACTTTCAAGGACGTATGGGAAAAAATTCTAACTTTCAAGGCCTTGAATTTTCAATATAAAAATTACAAACTTTTATGGACCCATGCGAACCATGAACAAATTTAAAATATTGGCCCGGGAAGTGATCTCCATAAACAACAACAACAACGACCATGGTAGGAGGCCAACCGTTTTTTTGTTTTTTTTTCTATGGGTGGTGGGATGCCTAGATAATTGAATTCTGTGGGTCCTTGTTGTGGCAGTAAATTCATTTCTATGGGTGGTGGGTAGTAAAAAACTCGCCCATCCGCCCCCCCCCCATACCTTTTTTTCTGGAATAGCCCTCATGTTAGTTGAGTGATTTGGACTTAAGAGTCACTAGACCATAGAGTCACTAGACCATTCGAGGTCAGAAATTTATCAATATTACTTGGTTAGCCAGAAAACATCTTGTTCAATTGGACAGGATCTCTTTCTCCCTGTAGTCCCCTAAAAAGTCTATATTTTATTCACATCTCCAATTCAGATGCAAATGAATTGAAGTTTATTTCATAACTTCCTGTTATCTTTTCAGTTTGATGTCAGTACTCTCTATGATAGGCTCACATGGAAAAAGGGATCAACCAATCACGAAACCCTGTGATATTTTCTGCAGAGGACCTGCTGATATTGAGCTTGGCCAGGTTCAACAAATCCTGTTTGATTTGCTGTCAAAGAGTAACAAGATTGTATAATTATAGCTATTCAGAGCCCTGTCCTTGTCAACAGCTAACTAGTAGGCACTGAATCCCAAATTTGCTGATGCAATACCTGTTCAATCAATATTTTCTTATTGGGGATTTCAACAAGTACAGGTCACATGGTACATTTTGGATGAGTTCTGATCAATAAGCTCTGGATATCAACGAAAACTGGCGTACTGCATGCAAATCTTGTGATGACCAAATGACCAGAAAATCTGATCGACTACGCCAGGATAGGACTACCATCAGTGGAGTGCCTTCTTGAAAATGACTTTCCTGTGTGATAATTTTATGATGTAAATTATTGTTGTATTATTACGATGTAATGATAGTTATTGTTGTCAACATTGCTAAATTGCAACTTTGCGGGCTTTATTTCAAGACCAAAAAATACCTGCTTAACCAAAAAATCCAAATTCCCATCTATTGCATATACAAAATGAATTACCTACAATGTATTTATATTTACAAAACATGTAAATGTGTCCATGATAAATTTGTTTTCCATCAATTGTGGAGATATATTTAATAAATACTTCTTACAACTGTAAATCACTTGTCAACTGCTTGTCATTGATGTAGAGAGAATATTTATGGTCAAAGCGCTCTTAGGGCTGTTTCACAAATTGGTGCAATTGGTGAATTCACCTGTTTCTGACATCAACCACCCATAAACCGCATATCCTACCCCCCTAATGTTAAATTACTTTTTACCACCTACCACACATGTACCATAGTACTGAAAATCCCCCTCCCGCATCCCATGTACGTTATTCTGGAACAGCCCTTAAGCATGGAATCAATATAATCACAAAAGCATTGCTACTTGATAGCCAACAGAACGAAAGTACAATTTGTATTATCATGAATTGACCTTGAGAGATGGTAGGGGTGTTGTGTTGTTTGGATATCTCATTGTGATAGATATATGAACATTAAGTTATGTAGCATGATTAATCTGTGAGTCTTGTGATTTGATGATGGGATGAAGACTGTCCAAGTGTACAAAGGGTAGGCCTCCCACGAACGTGATGTTGGACATTGCTGCATACACCGCCTGCCATGCATTTTCCGTAAGACCACACGACTCTGGCAGTGGGTGATTTGATCATGTTGTGGGCACAGTGGAGGAGTTTCTGGATCTGCGATGAGGCAGGTGAAGGCATGTTGCCACCGGGGGTCCATGGTTGGAGGTGTATCCGCTGTCGTGGTAACCCGCTCTTTTAAATTTGGTACGAGTGAACTGGGGTGGTGGGTGCAACAATGTTGGTCGCTGTTGTCGGTACGTTACGGGGTTCACTGTGGGTAATGAAAGTCGGCGGGTTTTCAGGCGTAGTGGTCACACTGCAATACTTCGTGTGGAGCTCGAGGTTGATGTGAACTGTATACTTGGTGTGGTGGTAGTGGTGATGACTGGGCTCGTTTCGATCACGGGGTTGACTGGTGCAGAGAAGGTCTGTACACCCGCTGTCTGTAGACAGCGGGCCTTGCAGCCTATTTTTTTGTGCTAAATGTCATTTTCATTTCAGGACTGACGATACAGCTCACTAATCCCAAGTGTACGAGTTGTCACAGTGGCACAGTTCACCAATTACCAATATACGAGTTGTCGGAGCATTTCAATCATAGCTCTCTAGATTTGTATCTAATACTGCTTATGCCGGTGCTAGGGGCCGTGTGGTCATGTCATCCAAGTTGCCACATGAACAGGTACAATAAAAGCATACCTGAGATACAACACATATCGCGAATTGTGCCTTAGAATAGGTTAACCAGAAGACTATACTGTGAAGTCATGTGGCTCTGTCAGTATGTCGGCACCTCTTCCCACTTCCCTTATATGTGTTGTAGACTGGCGCTCACGGCGGGTGTCCTAGGTTGGTTAAGTAGAGAGATCAGGTACACCACGTCGTAAAACGCACCGCCATATAGAATGTCCAGCAGGGTTACCAGTGTCACCACAAAGCCCACTTGCACTTTGCGCATTTTGGGGAACGTAATGTTCAGAGGCGGTCGCTATTTGTCAATAGCACTGTGTTCATGGTCGAGCGTGGAATGAAGTATGCCAGTTCTGGCTTTACAGCCTTTTCACCTGGTTGGCCGGGACCCAAGAATTGAACGAGCTGGGCCACCCTTGCCATTTCACGGGATGCACCGTCTTACCTCGGAGGCGTTCCGTTTTCAGGATGCATTCCACAGTGTAGTAGTCTTGTGCTGTTTTCACCACGGGCTGTAATTCCACATCGTAAAAGGTTCCTAGCAACGGTTCCCCTTGAAGATCTTCGAGTTCATAGACATGCGGCTGTCAGCGTACGCGCCGTTTGATAAAAAAGTGTTCGTCGCTCCAGATGGGGAGATAATTCTTCTTGAACTTGCCCTTAACTTTTCTAATGCGTACAGGGTCGCCGACCTTGAACACCTCCTTTGATCGTGGTTGCGGATGAATGGGGTACAAGACACATCGCACTTGGGCTTCGTTGCATTTAGTAACAGTGATGGGTGCTCTCTGAATACTTCGGTGATAGGCTCGATTGTAACCCTCCTCCAGCTGGGGGAGAACATCAATGTATCATCTTGTGTTCTTGCACGTGAAATATTTATACATGCACCCTTTGAATGTCCGATTGAACCTTTCTACAACGGAAGCCTTCGTTTCGTTGTACGTGTGAAAGAAGAACATCGTTTCGTTGTACGTGTGAAAGAAGAACACCTGAGCTTTCAGAAACTGTTGGAAGGGTATGTTGAGGAATTCTGTGCCTTCGTCGGTTTGCAAATACAATGGCTTGCGACCCGTCTTGAAGATGCACTTGAATGCCGTTACCCGGAGATTTTCCCCCGTTTTTGTTCGGATGGGTACCGCCCACGCATAGTTTGACAGAATATCAATGCATGTCAAGATATATCAATTCCCATCATTGTGTTTGGCAAAAGCGCTCATATCGACCAAATCGGGCATCTATACCACTCACGATGATCCAGTTCCGTGGAAAATGGCGTCGGGCAGCTTGATGTAAGGTATAGGTGTCTTGTTTTGTTAACCAATCTCGGACTTGGGCACGTTGAATCCCCTGAGGCTTGGCCGCTCGATAAAGAGCTGAGAATCCACTATACGCATCCGGACTTTTGGAACTATAATACAAGTATCCAACACCTTCTCCAGCTCTTCATATTGAATGACGCAGGCGGTTGGTGTCCTTCGTTTTATATAAAGGCACCCTGGGTTGGCTTAGCATAGGCGGATAGTCTATGGCTTCGTCGTCGGGCTCTGCTTCATTGATGGGTTTGATAATTTGTTCATTGGGTTCTGCTGCCACTTCACGCAGGGCACGAGTCCACCGCAACTGAACAGATGACCACTCGTCCAGTGTAAAGAGCTGGTCCACAATAGGCACCACTTTCTCGAAGGCTGTCCACAGATCAGGGTCTAGTGTGAAGCCTCGCCTAGGATCCTGGTAATGCCCCAGGCGTGCGAAGAATGGTCCACGGTGTACGTAGATGGCATTGTCTATGTGGATGAGGTTGCCATCGAGCTCACCGCTCAATACACATTTAAATTTGGTCTAGCCGTCACAGTGTGGTGTAACCATGGTCTCAGCGCAGCAAACATCTCCACGATCTTCCACGATGGTGACTTTGTCTTCATAAACGTGTAACACCACCTGCGGTCTAAGGGGCAGGATGGCTCGTACTGGTGACATGGTTGACCCAATGACGAATGGTGAATGATGCATATGTTGACGATCCTCGTATATAATGGTATTGCCCCTGAGGCATATGATCTCTGTGACATCACACGAGCGATAAAGGGGATTTGAAGGCCCATTGACCGTTGACCTCTGAGTGCACTCTATCCCATGATGCATCACTTCCAATCACGTGACCGGAAGTGACCTTTGACCACGTGATCGGAAGTGCCCTTTGACCCCTGCGCTGCAACTTCCGGTCACATGACCAGAAGCAGTGGTCAAAGGGCACTTCCAGTCACGTGGTCAAAGGTCACTTCCGGTCACGTGATCATAAGATATAGTGCACTCAGAGGTCAAAGGTCAATGGGCCCCCAATCACCTTTATCTACTACTTGTAACCCTGTGAAAAATTTGTGGGAACTGTTTGTCGGTATTCACTATATGCAGGCGCTTTCAAAAACCGATCCATTCAAAGCCCGTTCCTTCTCATTCACCAAACGCTGTATAGACAATCTTCTCGCTGTGGATAATCGCTATATAAATGACGCAGTGAAGGATATATATCCACCTTCACTGGATTTGAAGGGAACTACAGATAACCCTACAGGCACATCATATTTAGATCTATATCTCTATAAAAATGAAGCGGGCCTTCTCTCTCGTCGACTGTATGACAAAAGAGATGATTATAATTTCGACATCATAAACTATCCCTTTTTGGACAGTAATATTCCAATGGGACCTGCATATGGCGTATACATATCACGCCTAGTAGCATTTGCTAGATCCTGTGTTAAATGTGACAATTTTAATCAACCTCACAAAACATTGTTGCAGAAACTCATAAAACAGGGCTACGCCGCCAAGCGCCTCCACTCAAAGTTTCTCAAATTTGGCGATACATATCGCATGCTGATAGCAAAATACAAGCGTAGCGTGCAAGATCTATGGCGTTACGTTTCGTAACTTGTCTAATTTCGCTTAACCCGGGGCTAGGGGCTGTATGAACCCATGTACTTCAAGATCCTCGTGGTACTCATATGAACAGTCACAATCGAAGCGTGTGAGATACATCATTCTTTAGATGACAACTTTACAACGAATATTATGGATTAAGAATACTGATCAGCGATACGGATTTGATATTTTTGAAACATCTTGATGTCTTGCCGGCATCATTGAAAACTGTTGACCGCTTCTCTCTTGCAGGTAACAAGTCTATGCTTTTGTATACTATGATTGTCTTTTTGAATTTGGTGCTAATACTGTTCTATGGAATATGGAATAGGTCTTTGGATTATGGACGCGGATATTCTCTAATGGACGACAGCTTAATTATGAATGACGGACCAGATGCTTGTAATTCTCCGTCATCCGATAATAAGCCGATCTCGACATTTCTGTAGTTACAACTTGTCAACATCGGGGTTTCCCATTGGGGTTTTCCCGTCGTTCCTCCGTCTTCCATCCGGGTACTGTGATTTTTACATCCGGGACCTCATCTTACATCCGGGCACTGTGGTTTTACACCCGGGACCTCATCTTACTCCGGGTTTTTCCATGTTTTACATCCGGGGACCCTAGTTTTACATCCGGGGACCCTGATTTTACATCCGGGTTGTTACATCCAGGGGTCTGTGGAACATCCGGGTACTCCTATGTTGTCCTATAAAAGCCAGAATTTTTATGGCACTTCTTCATTCATTGGCCTGCCAGTCTGACCGGGACCTGCCTATCTGCTCCTGGTGGAAAACATAATCTCGAAATACCTGGTGGAACATGTCATGACGGAGAAAACCAATACGCGACGAAACAGAGCCATGGTTGACCTGATACCGTACTGTGGTCCATTAGCATTTCAGGCCTTCCTGGAGGCACCGAGGAAGACGGGGAATGAAGCAATAGTGTCCCTACTTCAACCCGAGGAAACAAGATAAAACGTTACTCATAGACTATGACACACCGAGAGACCGTCCCAGCATTACTTCAACCTGCCAAACGTGCCCACGAGGAAACCGGGCCAGCATCACTTCCACCTGCCAAACGTGCCTGTCTCGAACTAGCACCCTTAAAAATAGTTCAGCAAGCGCCTCAGCAAGCGCCTCAGCAAGCGAAGGAAGAGGTTAAGCCGGCACTCCTCATGTCTGCAGCAGGTGAATGATATCATCCAGCAGGCCCACCTGGCGGCCCGGATACACACGTGGGGGCTGACCCTCTATTTAACTCTAACCGTGAAAGAACAATTACACTTTAATGCACCAGCCTGGGAAAAGAAACCTAAGCATATCGCGTTGACGATTGCCACATGGGCCAATGTACGGGTACTTGACACATGCATCGATGAGCTCATTCACAATCAGGGAAGCGCGAAAGTGAAATTTCTGAAGCCCTGAATGAGCCGGTGTCTGAGAATATCTATAAAAGGTACATTGAAACCTACCGCGATCACCGTATGCCACGCATTCGACACTTGCGTATACGAGGATGTCAGGCTGCCAGAACAGTTCTTTAAGCTCGCATACGTGTCTAGACAAGGAAATGTCAGACGTGCTGATGAATGAGGCGCTACACGACATCGACGAAACGCAAATCGCGGAGGCATTTCAAGCCGCCTGTCCACCGAGAATTCCACCTGCGCTTATTGCGAACTTCATATATCAGCACGAGGGGGATAAAGACGGGGAAGACTTCAAACAAATGTTGTTGTCTATATATTAGAAATAGAACATCCAGAGACACTCAGACATTACCGAGTATATAAAGCCTACATTCTATGTTCATTCAACCGTCATGGTGTTGTTGCTACCGTATTGCTTTTAAACCCTATTAAAAAATTGAACACGAAGAGCCATTTACACCCGTGTAAACTATAGAACCTTATTATCTTGTCCATTCTACCGTGTTGTTGTTGCTACCGTATTGTTGTTGTTAATAAATATTAGAAATTCAACTTGTGTGTGAGTGTTCACTCTATGCAGGTGAAAGGGGAATTTGTGTGCTTTGAGTTGTGCTTTGCGTAGAAATCCCCCTCTTTCGAGAGAGATGGGTGGCCCTGATAAGGTACGTTGGAAGTTCTTCACGGACGGAAGATTCGTTTGGGCGGTTGAAAGTTCTTCACGGACGGAAGATTCGTTTGGGCGGTTGGAAGTTCTTCACGGACGGAAGATTCTTTTCGTTCGGGCGACGTTTGCCCGGCATACAGGGCATCTCATTACACATATGGTACTCGTCCGTCTCCTCGCAGCGGCAGGTCCCAGCATTGCACATCAACCCTAGTAGGCAGGTACCGCATATGGCTAGATGTCCACATGGAAAGAAGGCGTACATCGCCTCCTCAACCTGGCATATAGTGCACATGGATTTCTTGACTTCTGTGTCCACTTGGAGGCGGAGTGCAGCCTTCTTCTCTTCTAGTTGTTGTATACGATACCGCATCTGGACCAACCGAGTCGTCGATTGTGGTGGAGTTGTGGGAGCCGTTGATGGTTGAGTTGTTGTCGTTGTGGGAGCAGTTGATGCGGAGGTAGCTGCTGGTGGTGCAAGACAAGTGTTCAACCACCCCAATGCTGTACGCTCAGGGGATGACGTCTCCAGATCTTCGAGGTTTGTATCATCATCAATAGCGCCACCGCCGTCGTCGTCGAGTGAGTCCTGTATCTCTATATCTTGTTGTCTCCCCAGTGACCGTGTTGATTAGTCTAGGATCTTGTTGTTTCCCGGCTCGCTCCCTGGCTCGTTCCCTCAAAGCTTCAGCAGTCTCCCTCAAAGCTTCAGCAGTCTCCATGGGCACCGTGTTGATTAGTCTAGCATCAGCCATGACTCGTCTAGCAACAGCCATGATGTGTTGAAAATGACTGGGGTACCAAACGACGGAGCGCCCCGTTTTTATAGCCTAACGCGTGTACATCCGGGTAATGAACGCGGACCTCGCCGAAATTCCTCCATCGCTCATCGGATGTTGTCTCGCCGCGGAGAAATGTGTGTCTTCCCCATTCTACAAGGCACGCTAAATTTTGATAAAACGGTGGTACATCTCTACAAAAACTATAGGCTTCAACCTTATCACGCTATAGTATAGCCCTGCGAATTCTAAACGATGACTCATTGGAAAGTGTCACTTTTTTCGTTCCAAAGCCGAAATTTTGCGAGAGTCTGAGCTTTCGGTAGTCTAAAAGCACGCTAAATTTTGAATACACGGTGGCACATCTCTAGAAAAACTATAGGCTTAACCATGTCACGCTATAGTATACCCCTGCAAAATCTAGAAGGCTGACTTACTGGAAAGTGTCATTTCTTTCGTTCCAAAGGCCAAATTTTGCGAGTCTGAAAACACAGCATTAGATAATGGGGCCGAGTGCGTGTACATCCGGGTCCTCAGTGTGCGCGCGGACCTCGGCGAAATTCTTCCATCGCTCATCTGATGTCTCGCTGCGGAGAGATGTTGTGTTTCTTCCCCAGTCTACAAGGCACGCTAAATTTTGAATAAACGGTGGTACATCTCTACAAAAACTATAGGTTTCAACCTTATCACGCTTTAGTATAGCCCTGCGAATTCTAAAACGATGACTCATTGGAAAGTGTCATTTTTTCATTCCAAAGGCGAATTTTGCGAGAGTCTGAGCTTTCTGTAGTCTAAAAGGCACGCTAAATTTTGAATAAACGGTGGCACCTATCTAGAAAAACTATAGGCTTCAACCTTGTCACGCTATAGTATACCCTGCAAAATCTAGAAGGCTGACTTATTGGAAAGTGTCACTTTTTTCGTTCCAAAGTCGAAAAGTTGCATGGGAGTCGTTCAATCCGCGCGGGCAGTTGGTAAGGCTATAAAAACGAGGCGTGCTGTCGTCTGGTACTCACTCATTTCAACAAGATGACTGACGCAGCAACAGCTGAATTCATCGATATCGATGGGGCCATGGCACGCCAAGGCTATACTAATATCACCGAGTCATGGCTCGAAGAAGTGATACAAAACCTGTTGAAAGAAGGAGAACAAGAAGACGCGGAGACGCCAGATGAAAAAAGAAAAAAGAAGACTTTTACGACGACTACAACAGTGTCTCAGCATGTAGTTTCGCAACAACAGCAACAACAGCAACACCATCATCATGTCTACACGGGTACGGAAGCACGCGCCGGCGCTCCGGGTGTTACGCAGCGGGCCACCGGAGGTGGTCCGGGCCCTGGTACGCGGCGCTGACGCGAAATTGGTCCGGTGCTTCTGTGGAGTCGCTCACAATTTGTTAAAAGGGAATGTTCCCCTCAGTCTCCTGCAAAAAGGAAAATTGCAACGGCACAAGACGGGTCTCTGAACTCTGGTGAAGAAGAAAGGTAGTTTAAAGAAAAAGAAACAGGTGTTACAGAAAGGTGGATTTATCGGTGCACTACTCGCTTCATTAGCAGCCTCCGTACTGGGTCCTATAGTAGGTTCCCTCTTTGGAGCACGCTAAATTTTCCAAAGAAACATGGAGCATACGAAACAAATGATGCTGGTCGAACCTATCCTGTCCCTGCCACGGTGCAACAGCCCCAGTCCCTCGATGAAGAGATGAATAGCATACTTCAACGCCGTCTGCCTGATCACGAGAAAATTCAACTCTACCATCATACTCCGAACCGCTACAAGACGTTTATGGACCAATATAGGAGTAGTAGTAGTAATAGTAGTAGTAGCCCAACATCACCACCACTACCATCATCGCCATAATCATCATTATCATCATCATCACCTCAGCTGAAAGATGAAGTGTTGGCCAGTATCCCTAAGGCATTAAAGACCAAAGCCCGTTTATTGTTGGACCGGGTGAAATAGAATCCCGATATGGGCTGGACCGACCAGGGGGAACTGCTTATTCGAAACCAAGTGGTCCCGGGGTCCCATATCATCGATCTGATCAACGATACGGTGCGCTCTCGCAAACACTCTAATCCACCGGTCTGGAAATTACAAGCGTCTAGTCCGTCATTCATAATCCAGCCGTCGTCCATTAGAGAATATCCGCATCCATAATCCAAAGACCTATTCCATTTTCCATATAACAGTATTAGCACCAAATTCAAAAAGACAATCATAGTATACAAAACATAGGCTTGTTTCCTGCAAGAGAGAAGCGGTCAACAGTTTTCAATGATGCCGGCAAGACATCATGATGTTCCAAAAATATCAAATCCGTATCGCTGATCAGTATTCTTAATCCATAATATTCGTTGTAAGGTCGTCATCTAAAGAATGATGTATCTCAGTCACGCTTTGATTGCGGCTGTTCATATGAGTACCATGAGGATCTTGAAGTACATGGGTTCATACGGCCCCTAGCCCCGGGTTAAGCGGAATTAGACACAACTTACGAAACGTAGCGCCATAGATCTTGCACGCTACGTTCGTATTTTGCTATCAGCATACGATATGTATCGCCAAATTTGAGAAACTTTGAGTGGAGGCGCTTGGTGGAATAGCCCTGTTTTATAAGTTTCTGCAACAATGTTTTGTGACGTTGATTAAAATCATCACATTTAACACAGGATCTAGCAAATGCTACTAAGCGAGATATGTATACACCATATGCAGGTCCCACTGGAATATTACTGTCCAGAAAGGGATAGTTTACGATGTCGAAATTGTAATCATCTCTTTTGTCATAAAGTCGACGAGAGAGAATGCCCGCTTCATTTTTATAGAGATATAGATCTAAATATGATGTGCCTGTAGGGCTATTTGTAGTTTCCTTCAAATCCAGTGAAGGTGGATATAACTGCCTCATTTATATAGCGATTATCCACAGCGAGAAGATCGTCTATATAGCGTTTGGTGAATGAGAAGGAACGGGCTTTGAATGGATCGGTTTTTGAAAGCGCCTGCATATAGTCATATTCATAAGAGAACAGATACACGTCAGCCAACAGGGGTGCACAATTAGTACCCATTGGAATACCTATATGCTGCTGATATATTGTGTTGCCAAATTTCACATAGATATTTTTAATGAGAAATTCAAGCAACTCTATAAACAAAGAAACATCCCATGAATGATATCTCTTGTATGTAGTAGAGCTAAAGAATGCTTTATGGCTTCTGACATTAATATATCTACGATCAGTTTTCTTGAACACATACTATTAATGAACTTAGACGGTCAATAAGGTCCTGATGAGGGATTGTAGTATAGAGAGTCGAGAAATCCCATGTGGATATATGTCTGTACGGTATGTGACCTTTAGTATCAAGTTCTTCCGTAAGACATTTTGAGTTTTTCAATATCCACATACATTCAACGCCAGAGTTCTTAGAAATAATGGCGCAATACCTTTCCCAAAATGCTTTTACCTCCTGAAGGGTCCTCGTCAATAGGGTTGAAAGAAGCATGGTGGTGCAGCTTCTAGAACCAGCTATGAATCTAGCTTTGTATGGTGATTTATGCATTTTGGGAGTCCAGTATATTTTTGGTATGTCGTTATGATTGGTTGAAAGACAAATACCTCTTTCCCTGAGAAACTTTTTGTGATTGTTAAATAAATCTTCCAGAGTAAATGCAGTTTGGGAGTAAGTAGACGTATTTGATGAAGATATGTCTACACTCAATTCTTTAACCAGCACCTGGTAATAGTAATATTTACATATGAATATTATATTATTCGGAGCTTTGTCTGCTGGGACAATGACGAATTTACTCTGGAGATTTGCTAGAACTTCTTGCGAATTGAGGTTTCTCAGTACTTGTTTTGCTTGGCGAAGAGTACTTCTGTCAATATGGCGGATTGTTTCAACGACCTTGCTCTTGGTGAGGTCCAGCCAATCAGCGAGTACTGTAGGTTCAACGTTTTCTCGCTTAGACCAATCAATAACGTACTGTTCCAATGCAGACAGGACTATCTTCTGGTCGGCCTTCAGCCTTTGCTCAGGAGTTGAAAGACACACACGTCCCTCGAGAATTGGTGGGTAATCTTCAACGCTGGCTGTGGATGCAGAAACCGTCAACACCTCGGCAGGAACCCTCTCACTTGAAACCTCTGACACCTTCCAAAACACCCTCACGTTGGGTACGGCGTGCGCGGTCTATGTTACCCCACTGGAACAGAGGCTCTCCACGAGGCTCCCCACGCTCACTTCCAACTTCGCCTCGAACTCTACAACGCCGGTCCAGACGTCCACCCAAACCTCGGCAGGAACCTCTCGGCCCTTGGGAGCATCCTAAAAATGGGCGGGTATCACTGGGTGAGTCAGTCGTCATGTTTTATCTCACGTTGCCCAGTAACAGTTCGCTCGATCTGTTTCCTGACAACACCTTGACCAAGTACGTGACCCAGTTACCGCAACCGTTGCATTTACCTGGACGATGGGAATGTGGACTAGTGGATATCCAATTCCCTTACTCGTGGTACAACGTGCGACCCGGTGAAGTGTGATTCGAGGTGACCTACGAAGGGCAAGAAACCCTACCCGAAGGCCAATACTATACTCCCAAGGAGTTCATGCAGCCGCTGAGAGGTCTGATGCGGTATAAGTCTCTACGAGAGGTCACGAATATTTCAAAACCACTGAAAACTTCGATTACAACTCACACAACGACAAGGCAGAGCTCACCCTCAGCTCCAACGTGAGTGTCGTATTCAGTCCTGTCGTACAGCAAATGCTGGGTCTCGATATACAGACGTACGCTGGCCCAACCGCCGATAAAGCCCACATCACGATGGATATGAAGGTGGGTATGTACGGACTGTTCGGCTGTTCGGACGTGATCGACAACCACGTTGTCGGAGATGTCAACACACCTCTGTTACGGGTGGTCCCCATTAAAAAGAACTATGGAGATCAAGTCACCCAGAGTTTCAACCACACGCTCTACCTACCCGTGGGACACACCGATATAAACACCATCACGGTGGATATAAGAGACGATACGGGACGACGGATCGCATTCGAACGAGGGAAAGTGGTGCTGACACTTCATTTTCGAAAAGAACGTTCTCTCCACTTCGTATAATGTACGTGCCTTACCAGTGCCATACGGCCAGCTAGGCAGCCAATTACAAGAAACAAGCGGGGGTGGAGGTGAGGTCTTTAGCGGTGCACGCATGCAAGGAGGTCACGGGCTGGGCAACATACTCGGTGGTGTAGTTAAAACTTTATGCCCCTGGTCAAACAGGGTCTCAAAGCGGTGGGCAAACAAGCGGTACGCAGTGGACTGCAAGTCGCCGGTGATGTCTTGCGCGATGCGGCATCCAGGCAAGCCTTCAAACGGGGCGCAAAAGAAGCAGGCAGCGTCTTGGTCGGCAAAGCCCTTTAAAGACAACCCCAGTCACCTCGCAGTCATTCGACTGCCAACACACCGACGACGCACACCCCCATAATGGCATTCATTCACTCCGAGTCGTGTCCGTCTACCAACAGTGAATTGAATTTGTGGACTATTTCACCCACACAGACCAGTGTCGCCGAGGGTCGTTGGGTAGAACATCGTCCCCTGGCTAGCCTTACGGGAACGGGGCCGCTCGAATTTACCACTGAAAACAAAGATACGGCCTACCTGAATTTAGCCCACACGTACTTTTACGTGAAAGCCAAAGTGGTGAAAGGAGACGGGACGGACATCGACAACGATGCGGCCGTAGCCCCAGTGAATCACTGGCTGCACTCGCTGTTCTAACAGGTAGATATCAGTCTGAACGATAAACTCATCAGTACGTCCACCAAGACGTACCCGTACCGAGCCTACATCGAAACCTTATTGTCGTACGGAGAAGATTTAAAAAAACCCACACTTGTCAGCCTCACTGTACTACAGGATATGGATTCGACCACCATTGCAAATACGGGGTTCATGCAACGCAAGAGGTTTACAGCCGGTAGCAGTTCCGTCGATATGACTGCACGCCGACCTGTTCCTGCAAGATCGCTACCTGATGAACGGCGTATTCATCAAGATCAAGTTGATCCGTTCCCCACTCACCTTCGCCTTGATGGCATGCGGAGATGTCCCCAATTACAGATCGTCATAGAAGAAGCAGCCCTGTTTGTCCGTACCGTGAATTTGCAACCTGGGGTGCTGGTGAGTCAAATGGAAGCCTTATCGAAAAACCAGCGCTGTGCCCCATCCGACGCGTACAGACAAGGCGTTCTTTGTGCCAGCGGGTACGATGATGGCCAATCGTGAAAATTTATGTCTAGGGGATCTGCCTAAACGTCTTACCCTGGCGTGTGTCGCCAACATCAGTTTCAATGGGCACTGGGCTGAGAATCTTTTTCACTTTCAACGTTTCAACATCAACTTAGTGGCACTGCACGTGGCTGGCCATCAAATCCCAGCCTGTCCGTTAAACCGGATTTTGTTCACAATCAATATGTGTGAAGCGACCTGAACCTGTTTACAGCCACAGGACAAAACAATCAGGACGAAGGGAATACGGCCACTCGACGAGACTTTGGCCGCGGGTACACATTGTTTGCCTTCGATCTCACCCCCACCTTGGAACACGATCATCAGCTGGCCTTGCTCAAGAAAGGAAACTTACAGTTGGAACTGCGTTTCGGCGTACCTCTACCCAATACCATTAACGTGATTTGCTACGCCGAGCTTGATAACGTCATCACTGTGGATCAGAATAGAAACGCCCTGTGTGACTACGCCAGCTAGAGACACCATGGATACAGATGGCGGCGACGGAGTGACACGTAAAATATCGCACCGGCAACTTTAACTTCCCGCTATAACAAAAGGATGTGTTCGCTTTAGGTGGATATTTTTCCCTTCAGAGTCGCTCTCTGCTGCTCTATTGTCTCGCTCCGAGCCGGCCGGTAAAGTGTGACGTAATGCTGAGGTGTTTCCCAACTCTTTGGCAGACAGGCGAGGCCAGTCTAATGGGAAATTCTGGTTCATATTCTTATACGGTTACCATTAGTATTTTCATGAAATACCCAGATATTTACGAACAATAATCAGTTATATTAATATATAAACCGACTCAAAAACTGAAAAATCACTGCCAAAAGTTCGGCGAACAATAATTAAGGAAGTCACTGCAAAAAAAAAAAAAAAAAAAACATATTGGCACATGCATAATCACCTGGGAAAGCAAGCGTCACCACTTGTTGAGGGTCATTTCCTTAATAAAGGCCTTGATATAAGACAAGTTTAACGTTATAACTTTTCAATTCATAGTTACAACTTTCCGCTGCCCTAAGACGAAATTATGTATGTGTAACAATTAATTTTTTGCTCTGCTGGATCGTCAGAATATTCGAATACTGAACAAGTGGTCTGGCTGTGTGTGTGGAGTTGTTTGTGTGCAATTCTATTCACGAATTATAATAAAATAAGGGATTATGTGCGTTAGGGGTTCGCTGTCTTTATTTCACGTCACTATTGCACTTTAAAGTCCAAAAAGAAGATGAGAGAAAAAAGGCAAAAAGGCAAAAAAAAAAACAAAAAAATCTCGGGGATTTGGGGATTCGAACCAAACTGTTGGTTTTCTTTTAATCTGTAGTCCGACACTCTAACCATTCGGCCAAGCAGCTGTTACAATTATCAACTTGAGGAATCATGTGCCGAATGGCGGTGAACTACACCCTTTCAGAGCATTACAAGCGTTTTGACATATTTCAATATTATGAAAATATGACACCTTTAACCAAAACGATTCTTCAGTATCATTTTGGATCAAACCTACCGCATTTTGATATGTAAGACTCGTTTTGGTTAAAGGTGTCATATTTTATATATGAAGGGAATTCCCTTCAAAAATATCGCCAAAAATTGCAAAAACAAACAAATGCTTATTTTCTATCACTCGTAATTTTTTTATCACAAGTCTCTTCTCGGTGAAAATTGAGAATATGAAAATTCAGTATTTTCTCTCTCAAGCTAATGACTTTTAAAGTAAACGAGAGGAAATTATATTTTCGGTTTATAAACGCAACACAACAAGGAAAAAAATACGGTCAAACCTAACACCTCCTTTCAACGTATATTATTCTCTTGATGCGATCAATGTGACAACAACTCACAGGAGAATACCTTAAAATGCGAGGATGAATTTCTCGTGGACAATTACTGACCGTTATGCCTATTTTTGTACTTGAACAGCCAAGACAAGTGTCGACGTGGCAGTAGCACGGACAGCGGTCAAAATTCTTTGTCTTACTGTTCTACGTGTATCTCTCATACCAGGATTTACCTATGCAGTGCAGACTATATTGTGTATGCTATGTCGGATAGCAATAACAGCAAAAAAAGACCGATTATAAGTTCACAGAGTAGTGTTGAAGATTCACCAGAAATTCAACGTCAAAGGGCTCCTGTGAAACCAGCTCCAAAAAAACACAAACAAGAAATGGCGACGGAGGGCCAGCTGAAACTTATAATGGACAAGCTCGACACAATGGTTACGGGTGAGAAACTAAAAGAACAAATGGAGGTGACTGAAAATAGAATCGTAGTCAAATTCACTACAATCTTAGAGAAACAAAACGAGAGACTTCACGAGCTAGAGAAGGAAAATGAAATATTAAAGACAGATATAAAACAACTTTCTCTTGAACATGAACAAGACCAGGAGGAGATAGAGAGACTAGGCGAAAAGGTGAAAATATTAGAAGTCAAACACAACGACAATGAACAACATACTAGGAAGGAAAGCATACGAATTTACGGAATAGAAGGGGATAGCAAAAAGGAAACAATAGATGAGTGTGAAACTAAGGTGATCGATCTATTGAATAGCAAGCTGGGTATGGAAATCGACAACCGAGATGTATCGATTGCCCACCGATTAGGCCCTGTACACAACAATATCGACACTAAGCCCAGGGGGGGTTATCGTAACATTTGTATCCAGAAAAACAAAAAATGAAGCTATAACGAAGCGGAGGGCACTGAAAGGTACGAATATCGTCATTCGCGAAGATCTGACACTGAAAAACAACTTGCTACTGAAAACCGCATCTGCACACCCCCTTGTCCTGTCTGCCTGGTCTCGCGACGGCAAGATATTTGCAAAAAATTACAATGAACAAATAAGACAAATAACAACAACCAAATCAATAGATGACTTGACAGCCCTACAACCTACACCGTCCAGACCCTCATCGATGGAAACCGACACACGGTTAAAATCTCCTGCAAAATTGCTTGCGCCTGAACGCGACTGAGTTTCAAAAGGTGTTTTGCGGGCAATCATTTCTACCAGCCTGCGTGGCGATGTGCTACAAAGTATTCACCCTGTGAGCAATAGTCCTATATCCGATTGCGGTAGACCCACATTGAAATTGACAGACTCCTCCACGAGCTCTTAATACATGTGCCATGTCATTGAAATGGACAGACTTCTCCACGAGCTCTTCATACATGTGCTATGTCACTGAAATGGACATGCATCGGCACTATATCTAATAATAGGTTACAACACTTACATGTACTTTAATATATATATATATACATATTTATTTACAGTGCGATGAAAGGAGTCCGCAGACAAAACGACTATATGAATAACTTCTTCATTAATATATCTGAAATTTAATGGCAAACACTCTCAAGTATGGGTGTTCAAATTGGCCAAATTTGACTAGTCATAAACACCAGACCAAAACCAGTAGAAATCTATATATTCTCAGTCTTTATTTAATTGTCCTGCACGCTGGGCTCTTCAACATTAACTGCTGCTGGCTATGTACCCATGTTCTTTGTGTACTTATTCTTATCAAGCTCTAACGATTAGGCTGACTCGATTCCTTTCTCGTGCCTTTTACTTTAAAATACGAATTTATTTTGTCTTCATTTATCTGTCAGTCACCTATGGAGATTGTTTTGGTGTTAAACCGCTACTACCAAAGCATGAACAAACAGGAACTATCTTGATCAATTAAAGCTTTTAATTATTTCTACAAGCTTGATACATTACATTTAGAGCTGTCGGTAGATATTGCGTGTCTGGTTATTTTAGTGGTATTTGATGCCAAATGTTATATTTACTTGTACATATTTTCTAACGTTGTTACTGCTGTGTTATATAAACTGTCAGGCGTACGTATTTGCAAAACATGCTTATCTAGGTAAATGTATGTCCCAATCGACAATATATGATGTTAAACTTGTGATTGAAATAACTGTAAATTGTAAATACAAAAACGTGCACATTTGTCACTGTAACATGGTCTCACTAGGCACAACGAATGTAAACGAACCGATTTTATTTTTTGAAATACATGCATATAAATTAGATAAATTTAGATACATGTGCTCTATTACAGCTTGCATACTAAGTCAATACAGTATATACTACCAGTGTCTTCCCTTGTCCCTATCCGTTTGCCCTAGAACCTTTAGAAACTTGTTAATTATTGAGCAATATGATACACATTGAGGTTTATAGGGCAAGGATAGCAGGTTAGATATTTGTATCATCCATTCAACACTCCCAGCATCATCAAATCAAACGTAGATCAAACCGACCCATTTCACTGGTGTCCCAGTCAGTATAGATTAAAACCCTTACTTTGTAAACTCGTTTTGATCCTAGCTATTTTTTCAGCAGTCTTGTCGGCTTCCGGTACAGAAGGGCATGCTAGCTCAATTATACCAAAGTCATCGATGCCTGTTGATGGTACTCTTTATTACAATCTAAGGCAAACACGCAACAAATTACATCCATTCTATGGAACAAATGTTGATTTGTCGTACCTGATCTTAGCGTCAGGTGACGTGAAACCCAACCCCGGACCAGACTACCTAAAAAGGCCAAACAAACCTTTATCGATTGTGCACGTCAACGTAAATAGCCTGCGTTATAAAGTTGACTTGATCGAAGCCGAAGTCGGTCATTACGATATTATCGCAATAACAGAAACCAAACTCGATGCATCTGTTGAAAATACAAAATTGAAAATACCAGGTTTTCAATTCCCACCGATACGGAAAGACAGATCCTCGCAAGAAGGCGGCGGTATTGTTATATACATTCGTGAAAATTTGGTGTGTGATGAAATTGACAACATGTTTATTGATGGCTTGGAAGCAGTATGGATACGCATTACATCCAAAAATACAAAATTTTATATAGGAACATTCTATAGGCCCCCATCAGCTCGAGTATCATACTGGAACCTGATAGATGAATCCATATCTCTAGCAAGGGACCAAATGTCGAACAAATGTATAATACTTGGCGATTTTAATGCCGATTCCCTTATCAGAACACATGAGCAGATATCGCGCCTGGAAACTAAATATGCCATCCGCCAGATAATCACGGAGCCAACCCGCATTACCCCTACTTCGAAGTCCCTTATCGACCTCATACTTGTGTCAAATCCCTCTCTCGTCGTAAACTCCGGTGTAATTCCTCCATTCTGCAGTGATCACCATGCAACCTATGTGTCAATCAAGGAACGTGGATTTGATCAACCCTGCTTCACACGTCATATCTGGCTATATGATCAAATGGATGCTGACGGACTACTTAATTCCCTTGTGACAACTGACTGGGACTCTCTTTTCTTTAGTGACAACAATGAAATAGCTAAAAACATAACTGACCGTATTCAACATACAGCAGAAAACCATATTCCACATAAAATTGTTACAATAAGACCACGAGACAAACCGTGGATGAGAAATGATCTACGAAGAATGATGCGCAGGCGTGAGTAGTATACAAAGCGTCAATTGAGTTAACTTGGCCTCAGAAATTTGCATATTAGGGAGGTCACGGGAGGGTCACAGAGGTCAAATGCAGTATAGTTCCGGCAGAAAGACCAAAAGCTACCTCCAATCCAGGAGAGTTCCAATTGCTGCAGGGGATGTATTCAGGATGTATTCATCCGCGGTGATGCGGTTTGGCCGCGGTTTTGGCGGTGATTCGGTCTCAAAAGCTTCCGCGGAGAAAAAGTAGTCCCTAGATAAAATGGTCCGATGGGGTCGAGTGAGGTATCAAAGTGAAGCTTATGTGAAGGGGCATCTAATGGGCTGGGTGTGGGTTGACATATCGGCCTTCTGCGCATGCGCGGTGGCCGAAGGGTATGAAAATAGCCGTTTTGGGATGTAGGGGAGTCCCTAATGGTCCAGTGGGGTCGAGTGAGGTATCAAGGTGAAGCTTATGTGAAGGGGCATCTGATGGGCTGGGCGTGGGGTTGAACTATCGGCATTCTGCGCATGCGCGGTGGCCCAAGGGTATGGAAATAGACGTTTTGGAGCTAGGGAGCCCTAATGGACCAATGGGGTCGAGTGAGGTATCGATGTGAAGCATTCGTGAAGGGCATCTGATGGGCTGGGCGTGGGGTTGAACTATCGGCATTCTGCGCATGCGCGGTGGCCCAAGGGTATGAAAATAGACGTTTTGGAGCTAGGGAGCCCTAATGGGCCAATGGAGTTCGAGTGAGGTATCAAAGTGAAGCATTCGTGAAGGGGCATCTGATGGGCTGGGTGTGGGGTTGAAATATCGGCATTCTGCGCATGCGCGGTGGCCCAAGGGTATGGAAATAGACGTTTTGGAGCTAGGGGAGCCCCTAATGGACCAATGGGGTCGAGTGAGGTATCAAAGTGAAGCATTCGTGAAGGGGCATCTGATGGGCTGGGTGTGGGGTTGAACTATCGGCATTCTGCGCATGCGCGGTGGCCCAAGGGTATGAAAATAGCCGTTTGGGAGCTAGGGGAGCCCTAATGGACCAATGGGGTCGAGTGAGGTATCGATGTGAAGCATTCGTGAAGGGGCATCTGATGGGCTGGGTGTGGGGTTGAACTATCGGCATTCTGCGCATGCGCGATGGCCCAAGGGTATCAAAATAGCCGTGTTAGGAGCTAGGGGAGCCCCTAATGGACCAATGGGGTCGAGTGAGGTATCGATGTGAAGCATTCGTGAAGGGGCATCTGATGGGCTGGGTGTGGGGTTGAACTATCGGCATTCTGCGCATGCGCGGTGGCCCAAGGGTATCAAAATAGCCGTGTTGGGAGCTAGGGGAGCCCCTAATGGACCAATGGGGTCGAGTGAGGTATCAAAGTGAAGCCTATGTGAGGGGGCATCTGATGGGCTGGGTTTGGGGTTGAACTATCGGCATTCTGCGCATGCGCGGTGGCCAAAGGGTAAGAAAATAGACGTTTTGGAGCTAGGGAGCCCTAATGGTCCGATGGAGGCGTATGAGGTATCCATGTGAAGCATTCATGAAGGAGCATATGACTGGACTAGCGGCTCGAGCGTTGTCACCATTCTGCGCATGCGCAGACAGGGAATTGTGGGAAAAGGGTATGGAAATAGACGTTTTGAGAGCTAGGGGAGTTACTCATGGTCCAATGGGGTCGAGTGAGGTATCAAAGTGAAGCCTAGGTGAAGGGGCATCCAGACATGGGTGGGTGCATGTAAAAATTTTCCTGAAAAAAAAAATACGGAACACGGACTTTATCGAAAAACCTGGAAAAATGCCTATATGGGGTATGGGGGGTATATAGGTCGCCGGGCTTAACGGGGCTTGCCTATCAATAGAGTTATCTCTCCCTAGTTCTAGGGTGGGTGTATGTAAAATTTTTCCTGAAAAAATACGGAATACGGACTTTATCCTAAATTACGTGAAAATGCCTATATGGGGTATGGGAGGTATAGGATCAATGTTTGTCCCCCTAGGAAACCTACTTCTCGACATTTGCGGTATGGGTTGTGGGGTCGCGTTTTCTTAGTCTCGTCATTTAGAACATGATAGGAAGTGTCCCGGCACGAATCGGTGAAATTTTTGAAAAAAATCACCGAGCGCCATATAGGCCCATACTGGGGTATAGGATCAATGTTTGTCCCCCTGGGAAACGTACTTCTATACATTTGCGGTAGGATTGTGGGGTCTCGTTTTACTCGTCTCGTCAAGACAAACATGATAGGAAGTGTCCCCGTGAGAATCGGTGAAATTTTTGAAAAAGTACGATATAGTCCCATATAGTCCATACTGGGGTATAGGTTCAATGTTTGTCCCCCTGGGAAACCTACTTCTATACATTTGCGGTGGGGCTGTTTGGATTTGTTTTTCACGTCTCGTCATTTAGAACACGATAGGAAGTGTCCCGGAGCGAATCGGTGAAATTTTTGAAAAAAGTCACCGAGGCCTGGGTTGGCCCATAGGCCTATACTGCATGGCTATGGGTGTATAGGGCCATACGGGGTGGACATGTTGGAGTCTAGGTGAGTCCCTAATGGTCCAATGGGGTCGAGTGAGGTCTTATTTTGAAGCTCTCGTGGAGGAGCACTTGACTACACTAATGGGTCGTCCGTGTTCAATAGTCAATTTTCTCGACCGCCTCGAGGAAAGGGACCACATCTAGGTTGTCATAATACACCATGAAATCTCGCAAGTTCTGCATATGTTGGTCGTTCCATACCTGCTGAAGTTCCCGGTACGTTTCTTCAGAACATTCCACTTGCTTGAGATCATCAAAGAAAGCGACCCGGGGTGGTGACTGTGTTTCCTCCAAGCGGTCGAGCGTCGACATATATGTGTAACGGAACCTTCCTTTGGTTTGCGCACAGTCATAGGCCTTCACCCACTGATCATAGCTATAATTCGGAGCTAGGTCGTTGCGTACATCCAGGAAATGCAGTGACGGGGTGGTCAGGGCTAGGTGATTATTGATCTTTTTGATCACGGACTTGATGGTATTTGACTGGGCCAAGTAGGGGTAGATAAATTCCTTGACCATGTTGAGATCGTACACTCTCAGAAATATTCAGGGAATAATCCTGAATAGATCAGGCTGTACATCCACAACTCAATTTCAGGGATTTTACCTGAAATCCAGGGATAATTTCCTGAATTTCAGGAAAATGATCCCTGAATGAGAGGATTTTCCCTGAAATTCAGCCAAATTTACCACCCTGATTAGTATGTTCCCGACTCTATTCAGGTACGTAAAATCCCCTAAAATTCAGGTAATTTAGCTTCAATTCAGGGATGATATACCTGAATTTAAGGCAATTATCCCTGAATTTCAGGTAAAATCCCTGAAATTGAGTTGTGGATGTGCAGCCTGATCTATTCAGGATTATTCCCTGAATATTTCTGAGAGTGTATCGCCCCGAATTGAACCCGAGCACGGGTAACTGGGACAAGTATTCTAGGGGCTTTCAATTTCTCCCGCGTACGGCTTGGGTAAGGGTACATCCAGCGGCTGAATGTCCTGCTTACTGGTCTCCGTCTCCGTTTCCGACTCTTCACTGTCACTGAACGATACACCAGGTGTAGGAATTCTATCATCGAGTTCGTCCAGCACGTCCTGGAACTTGGACACCAACAATTCCGTACTGGCCGCACTCGCTTCCTCTAAATACACCATCATCCGGGTAATCAGGTCATACCCGAAACATACGTGCGCAGCGTCATAGCCGGGACGTTGGTCGAAAAGCACACACTCAGGGGAATATGGCGTTGCGTCCACTGTGTTTTGGCTGAGGTAGTGTCCATAGGTTCCAAAATCGCTTCAAAGTCATAGCACGCCCGATAAGGAAAATAACGGTCCTTTAGTGGTATCACAAGACCCTCATCAGCCAGCTTTTGGAAGATGGTAGGCGTATTATGGTATACACCACCAGAAAATTTCCGTTTTACAGTGTTGTCACAAGTCTTCTCGTGCCGATGTAAAAGCCAAGAACGGTCAAACACCCGAGAGCATTGAGAACAACTGTATGACTGGGCGTACAGGCTCATATCGTGGATGAGAGAAAAATGGCTCACTTCACCGTAGTCGTAGACGTCGACTTTCATCGTAGAGGCATACCGTTCTGAAGACCGATGGACCAATTCAGTCACCAATTGAGGCCATCGTCCCATATTAAACGGTACACAAAGATATTCACCTGGAAAAGCGATTCCATGACATCCAAATACTTGAATGGCACTCCCCGGAACCGCCGCGCGTCTTGTTCCTCTAGATACTCTTCCCAATAGCCATCTGCCACTGTATCACAAGCCTGGGGATCACACTCGTCCAAATGAACGGCCAAACACCGAAACAGACATTTCCGGTCTTTGTAGGGTCCTTTTGCGCCTACCTTTAATGCATACAGTCCTTTTCGACGAAGCAGCCAAGGCGGAAGAATGACAGAAGCGCCGATGGGATGATCTCTCAATTTGGTCACGAAAAATGTCACGTTGGTCACCATTTCCACAGTCCTTTTGGTGTTGGGACGTTGCAGGCGCGCCCATTCCAACGGATCTAACGTAGTGAGTTGCTCGACGATGGACTCGACAGAAATAGCATCCGTGGCCGTGAAGGGTTGATCAAATACATAGGTATTACTGCTAGGGTAAAAATATCGCAATTGATCAGTCTCTTTGTGCCGCAGAATGTAGCCGAGTGTCAACTTAAAGGAAGTCACTTGGTCTCTTTAAATATGTCCTCAGCATAGATAGGAAGATGCGTGAGGTCCTCCAACCGGAAATTATGCAAGTCCAATAGGCGTCGGTGACGGTGAAAACAATGGCGTATCGTGTTCCAGTGACGTCGGTACACCGCACTCACAGGCTGGTCTTCGGGAAATGCTTCATCCGGAGGCGCAGCTGGATCTGCTGGAAAGTCTTGTCCACGTCTCATGCTTTCGGCCTTCTCAGCTAGAGGTTAAGGTGGATAGACAGGCAGGTCCTGGTCAGGTAGGCAGGCAGGTAGGCAGGCAGTAGGCAGGCAGGCAGGCAGATATGTAGGTTCTGGTCAGGTAGGCAGGCAGATAGGCAGGCAGGTCCCGGTCAGGCAGGCAGGCCGATGAATGAAGAAATGCCGTAAAAATTCTGGCTTTTATAGGACAACATAGGAGTACCCCGATGTTCCACGGTTCCCGGATGTAACAACCTGGATGTTGAAGAGGACCCGGATGTAAAATCAGGGTCCCCGGATGTAAAACATGGAAAAACCCGGATGTAAGAAGATTACCCGGATGTAAGATGAGGTCCAGGATGTAAAACCACAGTCCCCGGATGTAAAACATGGAAAAACTCAGATGTAAGATGAGGTCCCGGTTGTAAAACCACAGTACCCGGAGGTAAAACATGGAAAACCCCCGGATGTAAGATGAGATCCCGGATGTAAAAACCACAGTACCCGGATGCAAGGTGGAGGAACGACGGGAAAACCCCACTGGGAAACCCCGATGTTGACGAGGTCCCGGATGTAAAAACAACAGTACCCGGATGTAAAACATGGAAAACCCCGGATGTAAGATGAGTACCCGGATGTTGAATGTCAGTACATGCATTCCATACATATCCCCGGGGTCCAAGGTCACGCCCGATCCCCTCACACCGGAAGTGACGTCCCACATGACGTCACACACTTGCGCAGAACACCTGCGGACACAGACCTGCGCACTTCCGGGGTTTTTTCTGCGCATGCACAGTGAGGTGCCATTGGTTTTAAATGCACATTATATACTACAGACGCAGACTAGCTGTGGAGACCAAACCATATGACATGTTCCAGATAACACTTCTGTAAAACATTCTCTCACTTGCAGAGGCAAGCATCCACGATGCCTCTGGCTGATTTATCGCACTGAATCTTCATTTGGTACATCATTCATGAATATACGTCACGCCTGTCGATCTTCGGGATCATCAATACGACCAATCAAAGGCCATTATATTGCTACGCTACGATGCAAATGTGGGATAACACGCAGGCACACAGAGCGCTTGAATGTTTGGCCAAATAAAGAATTTATATTTTAGTCACGTGCGACAGACAGCCTAAATGGGAAATGGTTACCGACCACAGCGATATAACTGAGACCTGGTGACACAAGCCTCGTTATATGCAACGGCTAGAGCCGGAGATAATAGGCAGGGGAAAGACGTTGCGCTCGCGACGATGGTAAACAAGCAGTGTGATGATAATGCTGCCAACAATACCACGACCTTGTATAATAGACAATCACGATCATCACGAACCGATATTTATACACTGATTAGTTATCATCCCTCTATCTTTTCTTCTGTATCGTCAGTATGCACCTGTCCTCATTAACTGTACTGTTACCTCCGTCGATCAGACGGAGGTCTAGGAGAGCAACGTGAAATTTCCTGCCAAATAATTGTCATATGGGGAACCCACGACTCATGGGATTTCCAATAGGGATTGCTATGGTTCCCGACGAAATTTTGAAGCCAAGTTGTTGGACACTATTGAAATAATGGGGTTCCCCATTGCAATGCATTTCAATGGGCCTTGCTTCTGTAGTCGGGTTCCACCTCCCATCATGCTTCACGAGTTACACGTAATGTTGGCCGCTTCCATCGGGAGATTCAACATGGCGGCTCTCCAGCTTGTAAAGATGGACAATGCGATTTTTTGCCGTTTTTGTCGCCATTTTGTCATTACAACACAATGATTCCTAGTACACCACCCGTCATTTCTATATATCGTAAAGTATTTGTCGGCTGATGACTTATGTCGAAGCCAACCAAATAGTCCAAGTTGTTGTTGTTGCATATCAAATGCACGGGAGGTCATGCACGCACTGACTGGAAGACAACAGCACAATCGACGATGCCCTGATTTTTCTGATACTTTTTTTCTTTCAGTTGATGATATCCACCAGCCTGGTTGTTTAAAAACAGTTATTCTAAATTTTGCTGATAAATTATATTTTCTTGGGGGAGGGGGGTATGGCTACTTATTTTGGCATTATTTTCTTGTGCATTTATCAAATATAATTTACCAGCATTATTGTAATGTCGCATCAAATCACAGTTTATTGTTTGTCAAACGAAACCACATGTGTCTCTGTCCCAATTTCCATTTCAAAAGTTCATCCCCCAGCAGCATACATGTCAATTAACATTTCAATACACTGAATTAAAAATTATTCTTGAACCTATCAAATTACCTTGCCTCAGGATACCATTCTCAGCTTTACAGTCCATTTGAAATGAATGAGGGAAAACAGTTGAATAATGGTTTGATTTTCCAGAAGCCCCAAATTGATCTACCTGCGTGAGTCTGTAAACTTATTTAATAAAGCTGATAAATAATATACATATACTTTTTGTTTGACAACATTGTAAACCTTTTCTTTTCATTTATCCTAACAGTTTAGTGACATCCACATTGTGTGCTGTGAGACTTGTTGATGAAAAATAATTTGCTTGTTAAAACCTGATATTCTGAAAACTCATTCTGCATTGTAGTTGAAACAAAGGAGTGTCTACATTCCACATGTAGGCCTACATTATTGAGATTTTTGACGGATAGCATGGATAGAGACTTTCCGCCTTTTTCTTTTAGTTTTAAGCCCTGGACATGCCACTGGGCATTTATTTGCCATACGATCACATTTCACATGCTTTGTTCAGCCCCCGTGATTTGGAACCAAACAGACACTGTCACGAGATGAAAGAAGGAGATCATGATATACATTTCAGGTTTTACCGATGCCAAATGACTTGAACAGAAGACAGTTAGACAAAAAGAAAATCAATAAATATATCAATAAATAATAGATTACAAAGAAAATTTTCTGGTCTTTGCAAGGGGGACATCAGACACACTGACAACACAGACCATTCATTCAAATTTCACCTTCCATTGGGGAGACAGAAATATTCCTCAAACACAGTACAGATCATGATAAGAATAGGCCTGAGCTCCTCAGAGGCTTGTCGTAAGAGGCGACTAACTGAGGCACCCGTGGGGTTCCCGGGTGTGAAAAGGAATATAGGGTGGTTCCCGGGTATGAGTGAGTGAGTGAGTGAGTAGGATTTAACGTCGTTTTCAACATTGTTTCAGTCATATCACGACGGTGCCTACATGTGCCAGAACACGAGAGTGTCCACAGTTCCTGTTATTCTGGACACTGATCAGCCCAGTCAGTACAGCACCCGGTCACCCATCCAAGTATTGACCGAGCTCAACGCTGCTTAACTTCGGTGATCTGACGAGAACCGGTGTGCCCAACGTGATGCGCCGTACCTAGGTTCCCGGGTGTGAAAATGAATAGGACCCAACGTCGTGATATGACTGAAATGTAGTTGAAAGTGACGTTAAATCATATTCACTCACTCGCTCACTCGCTCACTCAAACACAGTATACGTATTCTCTTTTGTGATCTAATTTTCGTTTGTCAAAATATTGCTCCATAGAGAAGTTACTGATATAAACAATCCTGTTCTAGATTATAATATCCTGGATTCTTATCATGCATTGCTCATGCCACTAACATGAACTCCAATCCAACCAGTGGTCAAGATCCATCATCGTTCATCAAAAGAGATGATTACAATTTCGACATCGTAAACTATCCCTTTCTGGACAGTAATATTCCAGTGGGACCTGCATATGGCGTATACATATCACGCCTAGTAGCATTTACTAGATCCTGTGTTAAATGTGACGATTTTAATCAACGTCACAAAACATTGTTGCAGAAACTTATGAAACAGTGCTACACCACCAAGCGCCTCCACTCAAAGTTTCTCAAATTTGGCGATACATATCGCATGCTGATAGCAAAATATGAGCGTAGAGTGTAAGATCTATGGCGTTACGTTTCGTAATTTGTGTCTAATTCCGCTTAACCCGGGGCTAGGGGCCGTATGAACCCATGTACTTCAAGATTCTCATGGTACTCACACGAACAGTCACAATCAAAGCGTGACTGAGATACATCATTCTTTAGATGACGACTTTACAGCGAATATTATGGATTAACAATACTGATCAGCGATATGGAGTTGATATTTTTGGAACATCATGATGTCTTGCTGGCATCATTGAAAACTGTTGACCGCTTCTCTCTAGCAGGAAACAAGCCTATGTTTATGTATACTATGATTGTCTTTTTGAATTTGGTGCTAATACTGTTATATGGAATATGGAATAGGTCTTTGGATTATGGACGCGGATATTCTCTAATGGACGACGGCTGATTTATGAATGACGGACCAGACGCTTGTAATTCAGGATTCATATTATTGATCACTCATAGATTGGATTAAGTTCTCATAGTACTCAGTTCTCATTTCATACTTTTGCAAATTCTTGTAACATGGTCAGGTCCCAGTTCTATTAAGTACACGTATGAAAGGTGCGAACTGGTATAATGGATTTCATCTTGTTGTGTATGACGAAAGAATGAAATATAATGAAGGCCATTAACATTTTCAATGAAGTGAGTTTTGATATTAAATATGTATACAATTGATTCCAACCTGCAGGTCATGGATTCAGCACTCCTGATATCAGATGCAACAGGACTGTTACACAATGGACGTACTGGATGAAATGGAAAAACCAAAACAGACTATTGATTGATTAAGCTGTGTCAGAAAGGTGTGGAATGACAGGTTGACCACAACCCCCCCATTGGATATCAGCTGATTCCTCAGGAAATAAACATTACATATGTAATGACGACCGGCAGAGTGATACATGTGTCAGTTGGCCAGGCATTTCCAGGGATGCCCAGTTCTAACATAAAACAACCATGTCGGACTTCATTCCTTGTCTCAGAATAATTGGATCTAACTTTTACAAAACCTACATCTCCCAATTGCTCCTGGATCTAGAGCACATAAATGAAGGGACCTAGTTTATCGGTGCTATGGCAAAAATATCCTGTAGAATGGGATTGTGTGAATAATATCAGATTCATGGAAGTTGAAGTCCTGCAGCATGCTCCACAAATATCAGCAAAGGTCATAAAACTTTCTGGTCTGCACCAGTGTGGATCTATACTTTTTTTTTTTACATAATTATCTCCCTTGACCAGGAGAGGACTTGAATGTGTCTAAAATGATTTAGCTACTAGAAACAAAGACTTCATTTCCTGAGTAGAGGTAAAAACCGAACATATTTTGATTATTTTATTCAAATTTCAATGCCACTTCTGGTGTATGTACATGTATAAAATACATACAGATTGAACTGCATACAGAATAACACAAAGAACAGGTATATGTATCTCATTACATTCTTAACCAAAGATCAATATCTGGGTGATATTACAACAATACCATGGTGTTATATATTGTTATGATTGGCTGCTGAAGATATTTCTAATTTGAGGGCAAATGGGCAATCCTACTAAATTTATTTTCATAACTTCATTTATTTTCACAATAAGCAACATAATCGAGATTAGCAAGTGAAGTTTTACAACATAATATATTAAGCATTATGGGTCTCCTTCAGTTTAGTGTAGACCTATATACCATTGAATATCTGTTACCATGATCCAGTCATAATATTGTCTGCAATATATTGATGTCGATAAGGAATAAACATAATTATTTGATAGTATTATTAATTGTATGTTGTTTATGATTAACATAAACTTTTTATTTGCTGGAATCAAGCCATTTGTTTCATATGGGCAATATTCTCATCAGCCATCACCATTCAAGTGCATGGTAATTGATACATTATGGTGTAGGTGACTTGTAACACCAGTATACAAAATTATTCCGAGCGCATTAAATCCTCATCACATGATGCTGAGACAGACCAGAACGGAGTGTCAGTAAAATCAGGTGTGTTTTGTAGGGGATTCTGTCAATGAGGATGCTATATTGTACACATCCAAAATATGTTGATATGTAGGACCTATAGCCCAAAGTCACAAGCAAGTTGGTAAAACTAGGCACACAGGGTCTCATTTCTGCCCTTAACGTGTTGATTTGGGTGGGGGCGTCCTCTTACGGGGAGGTGGAGGTGGGAAGGGGCCTAATGTGTCAAGCAGTATTCCAGGTTTTCCGTCAATATACTCTATTCCATACCCCAATATTTCAAGCACGTGAAATCAGACAACAATTATTTGCGGGGAATGTGACTTCCACATCCCTAGCTGGACATGCTAGTGGGGAACTCTCAATCCCAGGTTAATTACCATTGGATGTAAAAAGGGCTTCACTGATCTTGGATGTAGTATAGAGAGAGAGAGCTAGTTCGCGACATATGTAAATAGTCTCTGTAGTATCGCTACCAAAAGCGATGTGCTATTTGTATATAGATCTTTATTACATCGTTTCAATCTGTGCTTTTACCTCCTGTGAAGAGGGTGCTCCTAGATGAAAGGGGGAATTTCCTGGTCAACAATATTGGTGAAGTTAACGTCCAACAAATGCAAAATTGAGCTTGGCATCCGGCCCTATGTTATTCAGTGATGTATTCCCTACGGACCCTGTTGCCTAGACGGAGGTCTTTGCGCTCATCCAGCGCTTGTTTATATTTGAGTTACTTATGTACCTGTCCTCATTAACTGTATTGTTTTTATTTGAGTTACTTTTACATAATACCGATGAGGTAGGTTACACGCCACAATCGATTGTGCACATAACCGAGTGAATGCCTACAATGAGAGCAAGGCCATTTACACTTACTGGTTTTCAGCGGAAAATACTTTTAGTGGGTCGATTGCTCAAATAACGTGATAACGTGATGAATTAAAACTAGTTAAATTCCAGATATATCGTCCCACACGTGAGAGCTTGATAAACAAACATCCAGATAATATGAGCGGGCGATCAAACAGCACACATATGAAGAAGAATGGATTATTTACAGGTTGATATAAATCCATAGCCGCCACTAATTCACAAACATTTATTATAAACACATTGTTTAATGCCACATTACTCAACCGACTTATATACCATCTATTCGGCGATAGAAGATTTTCCTATTGTATAGTATAAAAGTCCTGAGATATTGATGTATCAAGTATTCGGGTTGTAGGATTCGCATTTTCGTATAAAAGTTATCAAGAATCCACTTATAATCATCTGAAAACGGCATTTGATGTAAATGTGGGTCGTTTTGCTTTTATATTTTTTAAAATTTTGGTGTCTTACTTCTGGTAACTAGTTCTCTTCTATCTTTCTATTTGGGGAAAATGGCAAAATGGGTAGGAATAATGAGGATAAGCTAATATAACCAGGCTATTTGAATACAGGGCTGAATACTCTACTCCGACACATGGAAATGTATTATTCGAAATTTTGGCACAACAAGCAGGAATTATGAAGATATTAAAGCTTTACGTAAACACCTCATCTGAAGACCATGCTCATACACATCTGGGAAATCTATTATTGGAATATCTACAAGCGATGGCAAACATGTGTTTCTCCATACAAGAGGCTATGGACAGTTGTGAGAGAAAATATCCAACCTGTGACACCCACCCACAGGGGTTCGTTACCGTTGTTAGTTTGTTAATTATGTTGATTTGAGGGACTGGTCGTGAAGAAGTGTCATGAAATCGACCCCTCAACCAACATAATTAACCAATTAACAACGGTAACGGGTCCCTTACACTCACCTTAGTATTTCGCTCACCTTGTGACGAGACGAGAGTAGTATATAAAGTGCATTACAGACCACATTTTGCCGGGATCGATAACTCTGTTTGCACTTTTTTGATTTTTGACAAATTTCGGGTTATCTCCCTTGATTCGAACATTTGCATGTTTTCACAGAATAAATAAATAAATAAATAAATAAATTAATTTTAATTGTATAAAGATGTATTCATCCGCGGTGATGCGGTCATGTCTGGCGGTGATGCGGTCGCGGAAAAAGCTTCCGCGGAGAAAAAGTAGTCCCTAGATAAAATGGTCCGATGGGGTCGAGTGAGGTATCAAAGTGAAGCTTATGTGAAGGGGCATCTGATGGACTGGGTGCTGGATTGAAATATCGGCATTCTGCGCATGCGCGGTGGCCCAAGGGTATGAAAATAGCCGCGTTGGAGCTAGGGGAGCCCCTAATGATCCAATGGGATCGACTGAGGTATCAAAGTGAAGCATTCGTGAAGGGGCATCTGATGGGTTGGGTGTACGGTAGGAATATCATTCTGCGCATGCGCAGACGCAATGCGGAGCTCTCGTCCAATCAGAAGCGAGTATTTCAAATCCGTCACAGAGCTCTCAGCCAATCAGAAGCGAGTATTTTGACCCGGTGCATTATGGGCCATATTCAAGATGGCGGCACGTATGTTCAAGATGGCGGCACATCCGGTGTCGAAAACTGGCCATTTCGTCGCGATGTGGTCACCTAGTGTCGAAAACTGGACCTTGTATGGGTCCTGCTAGACGTTTTGGAGCTAGGGGAGCCCCTAATGGGCCGATGAAGTTGTATGAGGTATCAAAGTGAAGTATATTTCAAGCATGGGTGGGTGCATGTAAAATTTTTCCTGAAAAAATACGGAACACGGACTTTATCCTAAATTACGTGAAAATGCCTATATGGGGTATGGGGGTATAGGACCATCCTGGGAAACCTACTTCTCGACATTTGCGGTATAGGTTGTGGGTCTCGTTTTCTTAGTCTCGTCAAGACAAACATGATAGGAAATGTCCCGCAGCGAATCGGTGAAATTTTTGAAAAAGTACGATATAGCCCCATATAGTCCCATACTGGGGGTATAGGATCAATGTTTATCCCCTGGGAAACGTACTTCTATACATTTGCGGTAGGGTTGTTTGGATTTGTTTTTCACGTCTCGTCATTTAGAACATGATAGGAAGTGTCCCGGCACGAATCGGTGAAATTTTTGAAAAAGTACGATATAGCCCCATATAGTCCCATACTGGGGGTAAAGGATCAATGTTTGTCCCCTGGGAAACGTACTTCTATACATTTGCGGTAGGGTTGTGGGGTCTCGTTTTCTTAGTCTCGTCATTTAGAACATGATAGGAAGTGTCCCGCAGCGAATCGGTGAAATTTTTGAAAAAAGTCACCGAGACCCATATAGACCCATATAGTCCCATACTGGGCTATTCACGGTTCGAATGCGTCCTGGAAGGTGTCATCTTGTAGCTCTCGGGGTGTAGACCCTGATTTGAGGGCTGTTCACGTCACCTGTGACGTCATCGGTGACGTCATCAGTACGAGTAGTAAGTAAAGTGGGTATTTTGGGGCAGTGAAAGGAAGGTATTTGGTGTAGAGATGGTCCATCCTTGGTCCGAATGCGTCCTGGGAGGTGTCATTTTGTAGCTCTCGGGGTGTAGACCCCGATTTGGGGGCTGTTCATAGCATCTGTGACGTCATTGGTGACGTCATCAGTACGAGTAGTAGCGAAAGTGTGCATTTTGGGGCAGTGAAGGAAGGTATTTGGGGTAGGGATGCTTCATCCTCAGTCCGAATGTGTCGTGTGGGGTGTCATCTTGTAGTTTTCGGCGTGCAGACCTCGATTTGAGGGCTGTCCACAGCATCTGTGACATCATTGGTGACGTCATCAGTAGGAGTAGTAGCGAAAGTGAGCATTTTGGGGCAGTGAAGGATGGTATTTGGTGTAGAGATGGACCATCCTTGGTCCGAATGCGTCACGGGAGGTGTCATGTTGTAGCTCTCGGGGTGTAGACCCCAATTTGAGGGATAGCCACAGCATCTGTGACGTCATTGGTGACGTCATCAGTACGAGTAGTAGCGAAAGTGGGCATTTTTTAGCAGTGAAGGTTGTTACTTGGTGTAGACATGGACCATCCGCGATGCGAATGCGTCGTGTGAGGTGTCATCTTGTAGCAACGCCCACCAACGCCATTCTGAATGCTTCAACGCCCTGGTGAAATAGCTCAGAAGCTCTGGTATTCCATGGAATTGTCACTAATTCTTCGAAATGCAGTGACGCCCGTCAACGCCCGTCGTTACACCTTAACACTCTAACATAACGCCATGATATAGACCGGAGAGAGAACAACAACAGCAACAACAACAACAAGGATGACACATGAGAGAACAACAACAATAAGAAGTTTTTCCATATAGTTTATTCTCCCCAATGTTACATCATACCCACGCTGGGGGAGCCGCGCTGGGTATATTTACAATTCAAGAAGATTCTTGTCCAATCAGAGGCCACCATTTGTATCTGTCATATTCGTTCCTGTCCGTTAGATGTATTCTCGGCTACTCTTGTCCAATCAGAAGTCGACATTTCAGAAAGTTCCATCTTCGGCCATGTTCGCTCTGAACCGTTTGTTCTATTCGTCATCGGGCAGGCCAGGATACCGTTGAGGAAACATATCCTCAGATAGTTATACCGAATCTGTGCTGTATTATACCACATGAATAACAACAAGTTCAGCAATGTTCATACAGTTTATTATCCCCAATGTTACATCATACCCAGGCTGGGGGAGCCGCCCTGGGTATGTTTAGTATGTTCACAGCAAACAAATTGAAATATCAAACACCATGTTTTATTACATGTGTTTACTGAGCTCAAGTCAACGATCAGCATGTAGACATATAGAGTATGCACGGCATGTTATGGTATTCATCAGTGCACGGGTGACGCGTTCAATCGATGGGTTGGTCGGTCAGCTTGGTCACGAAAAACGTAACATTGGTGACCCTCTCCACTGTCCTGAACCGTTTGTTCTAATCGTCATCGGGCAGGCCAGGATACCGTTGAGGAAACATATCCTCAGATAGTTGTTTGTGCATTCTGAGTATCTATCAGTGCATGGGTGAATACTTTCATCCGATGGGGGTGGTGGGTCAGCTTAACCACGAAGAATGTAACATTGGTGACCCTCTCCACTATCCACTTGGTGTTGGGACGCTGTTCATAGGCCCATTCCAAGGGATCCACAGTGTCCAGTTGGGCCAGCATCGTTTCTAGCGACGCCCGATTGGTGATTGTGAAAGGATGGTCGTACACTGGGTTGATGGCACTGGAATAGAAATAGCACAATTCACGCGTCATCTTATGGCATAAGATGTACCCAAATGCTACGTTTAATGTGAAGGACGTAGGTTGGTCATTGAAGATGGCTTCCACGTAGCTGCGCAGACGGGCGAGGTCGGTCAGTCGGAAATTGTACATGTCCAATATAGGGCGATGACGGTGGAAGCAGTGTCGGATCATGGACCAATGGCGTCGATACATCTCACTCACTGGATGATCTTCGGGTAAGAGATCGCTGGGAACATCCACTGCATCTTCCAGAAAATGTTCGTTGTTGTCAGGAGTATGACTGGGAACAGTAATGCTAGGGACCGGCTGGATATCTAGGCTCTTCTGAACTGTGGGTATAGGCGGGCTCTCCGTGATCGCATCATCAGTGGCATTCGTCTCCCCGGGTTCATCTTCACTAGGTCTGACCCTCATGGGTGTCTCTTTAGTGGAAAGTTGTCGCTCATACCGTGGTGATGGATCATGAATCAAACGTTGGTGCTGTCTTAACTGACTGGGTCGTTTGAAGAGTTGACCACATTCATAACATTGTTCCTTCGCACCCTCGTGGAGTGAGCGTTCGTGGCGCAGTAAAGCATCTTCCCGATTAAATGACCGCGCGCAGGTTATACAAGAATATAGTGTACCAGTGTGGATGGAGGACTCGTGTCGTCGCAAGTCTTCTGGGCGAGTAAACAGCTTCTGGCAAGTTGTGCAAGAGAACATATCGGCTGTGGATCTGGAAATCATGAATGCCGTAAAAAAAATTGCCACTTTTATACGTTTTTCAGTGACCTTCGTGTCTTTTCGGCAACCTCCGTGTCTCTCCGGTCATCTCCGTGTCTTTTCGGTGACGTCCGTGACTCTTCGGAAGTTAGAGGGGAGGTGACCGGCCTATCGACCAATCAGAAGCCATCATTTCAGAAAGTTCAGTCTTCGTTCAGTGTAACCTAAACGTCTTCGGGCAATCCATGATACTGAAGCTCGAAGCTCTTACTTCTCTCATTCAACACTGAGATCAATCTCCATCGGCTCTTCAATCCGCGGCGAATCGACCTCCATGGGTTCTTCTATTCTCAGATGCATTCCGATAGAAACTGAATATCCGGTCTCGAGAGTGGCGAGCGTGATCCGTGTATAACATTTCGGTGACGACTCAATTGACTGGGATGCTTAAAGGCTATATCACAATCCGCACATGTATGCATCGGTACTTCGTGGCATGCACGTGTGTGACAACGCAAACTGTCCAGGCGATGAAAGCGCTTCGCGCAAGTTGTGCAAGAGAACATATCGGCTGTGGATCTGGAAATGATGAATGCCGTAAAACTTTCGGCTCTTATAGGCCAGCATAGGAGTACCCGGATGTTCTACAGTCAGGGATGTACAAGAACCCGGATGTACCCGGATGTAAAAGTCCCGGATGTAAAAGGGCCCGGATGTTCACGAATGTACTACCATCCCGGACTTCTATCAGGCCCAGGCCCAGAAGCTCTCATGTCCTGCACCGAACTACTGCTCGGTAACCCGTGAGTGAATTAACCACGGTCGCATGCTGTAAAATGCGAGTCGCATAGGGATGGGTCTCCGTTATGGCTCTGCAACCATAGGAATGGGCTTGTGAGATCCAGAGGGACGTGTTAGACCATGTTACACATGCGCGTCTACACGTAGCTCTACGTGTGTAGTCCGTGATAAGTACTATTCTGATTGGTTAGTCCAAAAAGAGAGCAACAACAACAACAACAGCAAAGATTACAGGTCAATCCTTTTTATTAGCCCCTCCATCACAGCACATCCACGCTGGGGGAATCGCTATGGGTGTGTTTACAATTCACTTATGCTATTGTCCGTGTATTCAGAAGTTCACTGTGCTGATCTCAGACTGCTCTTGTCCAATCAGAAGCCGACCCTCAGAATAAGTATAGGTCATGTTGAAGGATGGAACACAAACTGTGGACGTCTTTCGGATTGATGGGGATCAACTGACTGTGGAGTCTGAAGACTCGACTGCAATGCTGGCATTCGTGGCTGGGTGCCTTATGTACCGACCGTTGATGTCGCCGTAAATTATCCTTACGATTAAGGACTTCCTGCAGATCGAACACGTATACTCGCCAACAGCACCTTGAAAAGTAGACTCATGGATGGGGTCAAACATCACGGGTTCCTCAACCCTCAAGCGTGCATGTCCATGGATTACACGTTGGTGAGATCTCAACTGGCTGTGTAGTCTGAAGCGGTGTCCACAATCCCCACATTGATGCCTGGATGTCTCATGGAGACACCGTTCATGGCGGTGTAAATTATCCAGGCGATTGAATGTATCACCACAGGTCTCGCAGGTATACTGGGCAGTAGCGTCGTGGATGCTAGACTCATGGCGTTGTAAATCGTGCAAGCGTGTAAATGACTTGGAGCAAGTAGTACACGTGGACATCGTGTCGTAAGTGGTTGAACGAATGTCTGCTGAAAGTGTCAGACCGCTTCCTTTTTATAGTAAGCTAGCTGTTGATCTATTTTTAGAACACTCAGTTTAACTACTCCCAAGTCGAAGAC